>JAUYWG010000041.1:12573493-12625522 GCA_034779775.1 Enteromius afrohamiltoni
TATATATATTTTTAATATATTTTCTAAAAATATCAATAAATAATTAAAATATAATTTAGCATATTTTTGGAAAAGTATTAAAACATTAACATTTTATTTGAGTCCAGGCAATACATTTACGTCACAAACGTAAAAATATGTCTATAGAACGGAAACATGTTACATATTTGCATTAAAATGAAATTACAATATTTAGTGTTTATATTAAATATTATTTAACATTTCATATATACAATTGCAGTATTTGAGGTATTCATGACCGTTCTTCTAGGTGTTAATGAGAAATGGCTGTTTTAGAAGCCCACTAGGTATGCTTTATGTTTAAGTGCGAAAACATTCAACCTTTTTATGTTTAAAAGCAATAAAGCAGGCAAACAATTTAAGTGGAGACACTTAATTTAAGCACACTCTCCGTCCTGTAAAGCAAATTCAAAGAACTGCTATCCAGATTTTTCAGGCCTAGTTCCTTTATAACGAATGTTTGTAAATCATTAGAACTGGGATGAGTAGGCAATATGTTTTGCTAGCATACAGAAGTTTATTTCAAACACATCTGAATTTGTGTACTGTACGTCTTCAGTGCAATTATGTACAGTAGCTGTAACATACACTTACCTTATGATATTGTACTTTATGACTGCTTTCATGTAATCCTTTACTCCTCTATATGAGACGTTTGCCTAAAGCAAGCCTTAATGCGTGATATACGCTACAAAAAGACTCCACGCCTCTCACGGCTGGCATTTTTAAAGAGGATGGCGGAAGTGTTTCTCATCTTAAGCTGGAAAGTATTTGACCTTACTGGAAAATGCTGTGTAAGTGATAATGTACATGGAAAACAGACTCATTCTTACCTCACAGATCATTGAACATCCCGAGTTTATCACAAGAAGGCAGTTTTGGGGTTTGGGCCTTTTATTCAATCGGTTTGGATATACATCGTTTTTTTTTCTTAAATTATTTTCTCATCTGTTGTCCAAAAGAAGTTCATTAAGCTGGGAATTATACAAAAATATAAAGAGAATTACTAGTGCTGTATGCCACATATACAACAGGAAAGTATTTTACAGAAACACAAATCGCTGTGTTAGGAAATCAAACTAAATCTGTTAGCAGAAAGCATTTTGTACACCAAACAAATGTAGTCATAACATTTCATACACGTGGAAAAAATAAACCATCTCCCATCAGATCTGCTTTCAACACATTGTTAAAATTCCTCTAACAACTTATCCAATGTCCATCTTGAGTGAACAGGAAGTTATTCATCGGCCATGCCTTCCTGTAATTTCGTCTCTTATCAAGCCCTAATGATTTTTTCGTCATGTCATGGAAGTTAAACTTTAGCTCTTGCCTAGCTTTTCCTCTCAAAAACACATCCACATACCAGACGGAAACATACTCTGTTATTGTTCTTTTATTTTCAGTCACCAGACGATCTCTATTATATAAAATCAGAAATTAAAAAAAGAATAACGAATGAGGTAAGAGATCTAAATTTACAAAACCCACTTCAGCTCTCTCTCTCAGAGCGCTGCTCCGTTTCATCTCATCGCCTGCCTAAACAACAGCTCTGCTCTACGAAACAGTTTGTTATACGTGAAAGAGGAAATGCACTTGCTGGAGAAGCTCAGTTTGGGAATCTAGATTTCGGCTGAGACGAACTGGCTCTGAAATAAAGTCATCATTGACATTATCTAACGTTAAGTGCAACCGTACAGTCTTCAAGAGGTCCTCAGAGTTAAAACCTGTCTCACAAATCCAGCATTCGAGATCGATATGCCGAATCCTCTCATCTAATCATCACGTGCTCAGTCCACTCAAATGCAACCTTCTGTTTCCTGTCATTCTCTGGGTGCAGCTCTTCTTTTGGCCACTGAATCATTAGCAAGTGGGGAGGCTTCTCAAGCTCTTGTGCAAGAAATGATTCCACGTTCTCTGAGGTACAAACAGAAAGGAAGGAAATGGTTGTATTTCCCTTTCTGTGAATTCTACAGAATCTTTGGTCCAACCTTTCAAGGCTCCTACACGTTGATTTGCCGTTACTCATACCAACACATTTACAGCCAAACAGAAAAAAACAACGACTTTCCATAAGTGCAACTTAAATACAGTTTATAGTTCCTCAGCCAGTTCTGATAGTCTACTGATAAATGCCAGTAGACCTGTGTCATGGTTAGCACGTTTAATCTTTGACATCTGTGTTAAATTCAATACAGCATCTAACCTGACTAAAGTCTAATGGCTTTGTGCTCTCGTCCACATATAATGTGCTTATGCTTATTGTTTTAATCATGAACTATTTCCTGTTGAAGTATTTGTAAGAATCCGCAATACTAAGACAATAAAGTAGGCCCACATGGCATGTTTTTACATTTTTGGGGGGAATACTGGCAGAATTTTTATGGTTTCATAAAAAAACGGTTTTATTTTTGGATAACAATCTTATCAAATGAGCCAAAGTATGCAAATAAAATTGAAACCAAGTTCAATTTTAGTACCAGACACATGATGACTAATAAAAAAGATGGAGATCTCATTTTTATCTTTTTCGATCTTTGGAGTTCTGTGTAAATCGGCAGATCTTTTGTGGAATTCTGAGAGCCCTCCACCTGACTGGTATGAATGGATATTAAAACGAAAAGGAAAAGATGTACATAAATGCATCGCTGACATGTAAAACGCAAACACACACTGAACTCCAGCTCACCCCCACCGTCAAGTACCAATGTCAACGGAAGCAAAAGAACAAAGTGACATTTTGTTTCCTTTCTCTTAAAAGTCATCCGTTATTGAATCGGGGTTTTAGTCCACGTAGCTCTCTTTTTTGAAATATGGAAACTATAACATGTCTCTCAGAGGTCTTCTGTGTAAATAATGCATGGACTGGCGTCCTCGGTGGACTCCAGCCTGACTGTTGACACAAACCGCCGGCGGCCGGCTGTGTTTCTGTTGTAGTTGAGCGTAGTGCGGTATGTATTCCGGGTGTGTTTGGGGAACACGATGGTGGTGCTTTGGAAGTGTAGCGGCCTGTAGCGTGGCTCAAAGTGAATCTCTGACTTGTAGCTGCGCCACGTGCAGTTGTGAACGGCCACCACCGTCTCACTGAAGGATGTGGGGGTCGGGACCTGGGCGCAGAACACCTGGTCACGGAAGTGTCTGTCTGAAGCGTACTTCACCGCAGAGTTGAACCTGACACCGGACAGAAGACAAGAGTACATCAAACAGGACTCGACTAAGATTGCTCATTCTAAGTCCAATTTGGAAATCAGGTTTTGTAAAAGTTGAAAGAAATGTTATGATAAGAATAATGAAGAAACGTTTCTAGATCACAAGTCAAATAAGTGCATTTGTGACACTGAACACATGACCCTGTACAAGTTGTCAGATGTTCTTTTAATGGTCTTTTAATTCTCATATGTGACCCTGGACCACAAAACCAGTCATAAGGGTCAATTGTTATATATCATCTGAAATCTGAATAAATATTATTTCCGGTGATGTATTGTTTGTTAGGATAGATTTGGCCAATATACAGCTATTTGAAAATCTTGAATTTAAGAGTGCAACAAAAACTAAATACTGAGAAAATTGAGTTCTTAGCAATGCATATTTCTAACGAAAAACCTCAGTTTTGATATATTTGCAGTAGGAAATGTGCAAAACATCTTCATGGAAGATGATCTTTACTTAATGCCTTTCTATTAAATACTTAATAGAAAAATCAACAATGTTGACCCATACTATGTATTTTTAACCATTGCTATAAATGCATCCCAGCGACTTAAAACTGGTTTTGTCACAAATCATGACGTTTGCACAAATGCATCCGGAAAAGTAGTTTTTTGTTTTCTTTCAAAGGTCTTACATTACAGTACAGTAATGGTCTTACAATCTAAATATTTAATGTTATTGATGTTTAATTTGAACCTTTTAGCCAAAATGCATCAGCAACCATATAAACTGTAATGAAAAAGTGCAAAACAGAAACTGGTTTGGTCTCAGACTTTTGTATCCAGCTTTAGTTTGGATGGCTCTGCAACTGCAAAAATATTTAAGACTCACTTGATCTCTTTTTCTGGTTTGGGGTTAACCTCGATGCTCTCTCCATAGACCACAGGGTACATGCGTGACTTCGCATCTGGACCTTGAGAGTTCAGGAGCAAGTATGGCAGCTACACGAGAAGACATAAAAAACAGGAATTAGCCATCAAGCTAGCTATTACAACCCATAATAAAAGATGTTCAGCCCTGGCAAAAAAATTCATACTTCTCATTTCTTGCACGCATGATGACAGCTAAACTGTCTAATTGATTTCTTGCATATACGCTCTTCTAACGTTTGTCCTCTTATTCACTAATGAACTTTATAGTATACCCTCTTTTCAGACACTTTTCAAACATTTCAGTTTTAGACTGAAAATGGTATTATTTTACAAGCAGGCTTTCATGGTGTCTGATAAACTTTCAAGCAGTGTGATTTTAGTATTTCTAATATGCCATATTAGTATTTATAGTTTTCTTTTGTTTTTATTTTAGTTAAGTGTGTTTTTTGTTGATTTGGACTAGTACTGTCGGCGACAATGCAGCAGTGTGTGAGGAGCTGTGCCTCCACCTGCTCCAGTCATCAAACACACACCTTGTGAGCTCTCAGCACCTTCCACTGCGTCCGGCACGTACACGCTCTGCTTCTCACTCTCTGTCTCTGACACCTCATAAAACCCAATTCCGCAACGTATCACCAGCCCGTAGTCATCTGACCTGACCCGGGAAACGTGGGCTCTCCCTCAGCTCCAGCAGAACATTTGTGAACTCGCACATCCAGTAAATTAAGAAAAGCTTAACTTTTATAGTCTTGCATTCTAATCTGATTTTTTCCCCCCGCTTTGGTTCCTTTAAAGAAATTTAGTTCTGACTGAACCAGTCTTGGTTTCAGTTTATGGTTCGCATGAGAAAGTCAGAAAATGAATTCCTCAGTGTTGGATAAAAGTAAACCACTTGCTTCGTCTCATTCAGTCACGATCTGTTTGTGATACTTTGATGTTTTAAAATCTGGTTGGTCTGGCTCCGTTTAAGGCAAGAAATGGAGTACATGATTAGCAGCGAAATTAAAAACGCTCTCATTACTGTCATATATGCTGTTTATGAGAGGTTTCTGGCATCATGCTGTTGCCTCATGGATGAGAGCCAGGGAGAAAGGGATCGCGCCCTTGAGCATGTGCTTCTGTGTCCATATGAGTACAAGAGTGAGGGTGCGTTAAATCCCGGACGGATACTGTGTCCACTGTGCTGTTATACAATGTGCCGCCTGCCACACCACACACAAACCCTGTAGACTCTCATTAGAGACAGATCTCAGCAGGGACAGAGCTCTTCAACAAGCTCAGACAAACAGTCTCTTAAAGTCTGAAGGTTGAAAAGAGTTTGACATTACAGTGGCATCAATATATTTCTAAGTGATGTCTATTTTTCTAAGAAGGTCTGTAATAGCACACTTGCACACTTATAACATTGTATTTATTTACGGCAATGTTAAATGCAAAAACCATGTCAATCTAATACTGTAGACACTATCTACTCTCGTAAAAATGTGTAACTAATAGTTTACTTGCAATCCTAGTCAATAGCCGGGTTTCTATCCAAAGCTGTGAATTTAACTTCTGCGCAAAACTGGAAAATCGCATGTAATATTTGCGAACCAACACTGTTTCCGTCCAACGAGTCAATTAAGAACAAAATTGCCACTTACTATACATTGCTAAGAAAAGTAGGAGAATTTACTGAATATAATAATTTTATTTTCCAATATAATAAATTACTTGCGCCTCAGAACAAGCAGATGAAACTCCATGAATCAAATGACTTTAACGCACTCGGAGGAATTCATTCGCAAAATGCATCTCCATCTCCCACTATTCACATTTCGCACAGGAAAAAAAACACCTCAAGCAAGCGGAAAACGTTTTTCGCAGACTTACAAATGCGCATAAAACCAGGGCAATGGAAACATAATTAATGCTAACTAGTCAAACCTTTACTTGTAAAGAAAATATATATTACCGTGCACTAGGTTTTAATGGTATTACTACTCTCATTGATCTGGTACTTTTAACATTCTTTGAGTTTTTCATTATGCATAAAATAAACAAAATAACACCACTTTTCACTGTATAAAGTTAATGCTGATTAACGCTACTAAGGTTATTCAGTTAAGAGCAGTGAGGGATTCTTTAGTACCAAAAGTTTTCTGAGCTTATCGGTACTAATACAGTTTTTCAGAATTTATCCCTGGAGCCCATTTAATACCAGGTTCTGTTACCTATCCTGATGCAGTTTGAGGGGTTCAAGCTAGATGCATACACAGAGACTCTACTGACATCTAGTGGCCTGAACTGCCTGTTTTTATTGACTGCTGCGTCTTCACATTGGAGGTGAATTATTGACATTTGCCCTGTTTGGTTTCATGGTCTAGTTTTGTTTGTAATGTTTGCCTTTGTTATGGATGGATGTGCTTGTCATATGGTTTTGTTTGTTTGCTTTGTTTAAACACTGGCTGAAAGCTCTACAGTAATGTTTATGGTAACACTTTATTTTACAGTAACACTTATTAGTTGCTTATTTTCATGCATATTACTAAAATATTAGCTATTTATTAATGTTAAGTAAGTCTATTCCACATCCCTAATCCTACCCACACTGTAAAAAAAAAAAGTAAAATTTACAGTAAAAAAATGGCAGCTGTGGTTCCCGGAATGTGACTGTAAAAAATATGGTAACACCGTTTTAGGTTTTACAGTTTTAAGTAAAATTTGCAGTTAAATGCCATAATTTCATTAACTTATAATGTCAACATACCAACCGATTAAAGTTGCAAATGCAGGTGATGATAAGAAAGTCACATGATGAACCAAAGCCCATCACAAGCAGCTTTTAAATATGGAGATATATAGAAGAGTGTCATTCACACAAACACTAAACACCATCATAGTAAGACTCATTAAATATATAGAAATATATATAATAAAAAAATAAAGCGAAAAAAAAAAAAAAATATATATATATATGTAACATGTATGTATGTATGTGACCCTGGACTACAAAACAAAAAAAAGTTCTTAGCAATACATATTACTGATCAAAAATCAAGTTTTAATATATTTAAGGTAAGAAATTAGCAAAATATCTGGAATGTATATGGAACATGATCTTTACTTAAAATTCTAATGATTTTTGGAATAAAAAGAAAAATGTATCATTTTGTCTATTGTTAAAAATATACCCCAGTGACTGGTTTTGTGGTCCAGGGTCACACACACATATATAAAGAGTAAATATAAATCATATAATGTGTATATATACAACTGCTAAAAATGAAAGCAATTAGTGTTTATTATTATATTGAATAACTTTCAAGTGAATGTCCAAACAGAAGTTGTTGATAAGTTGCTTATTATCAAGCATCCCTAAGGCATTCTCATATAGGTGCCACTGCACCCTTCATTTTAATATCAGCAAACAGAGGTCATCAGTTTCTTATGCAACTGACTGCAACAGCTCTGCTGTTATGCCTGCCGCACGAAAATAGATTGGAGAGTTTTTTGTTTTTTTATGTTATGCAAACACAGCTCTCGAAATAGACCTGCAGCCACAAAATGAAAGGAAAAAGACAGACATTTCCTTTGCAAACATACATACTGCATATAGTATACTGTACATACATGCTGGGATGGACAAACCTCTGCAAAGCAAGGTTGCCATGGACGGAAAATACAAAGTGCAGCAAACAATGATGGCTTTGTATGCCTACATTTTATTTTCTGCTCTGAGAGAGCATTTGGTCCTCATATACTGCATGTTGCCTGCAGGCTCCACCACTTTTGTATACATTTAAGTAATAGGATTTTGGAAACAGCATATTCTGAAGAACTCCAACAGAGGGATGTTTTGTTGATGTTGGCTCGGGAGCTTTCCAAAATGTTAAAGACATGCTGCTTAAAACCATAAAAAATTCATGTTGCACAAATATAGTCATGCTGTTCTTTTCTATTTTATGGAGTGAGACGCTTTATTGCAGCGGCGTCCCGACAAGTGCATGCATGTTTCTTGAAGAGGAGTGTCTGCGTGATCATTTATACACTCCAAAATGCCTTTAGATACTTGCTCTTAACGGCGTGCTCGGGCAAAGCATTTATGCTGCACGACAGAGACAAATGCAGCTCAATCACGTTAGCAGTCGAGCAGCGGAAACCGGAATCAGTTTAACAAAAGAAGCTGTTGTTTTGTTAGTGCCGAGCTTAGCTTAATATTTTTGCACTAGAAGGTGCATCGAAAAGCGTCGCAAAATGTTATTTCTATGCTAATCTGAATCTTCTAGCATTGTGGTTACTCTAAAATATTGACACACCGCCAGGATTTCGTAACGGGTTTGATTGGGTGGTCGTGGTCAGATGTGGACACTGTTAGTTTAGCGTGCTATGCAACCTTTCCGAGGCAGAAATAAGACACTGGGTTATGCTGAGGCACTTGTGCGGTGCTATACTGTAACACGAACACACTGTCTAGTGTCACACTGCTGTACCAGTATGATATATATATGTGTGTGTGTGTGTGTTTGCACGTGTGTGCTGTAAAAGGGTTGCTATGAGGAAGCTATGAGGGACGGAGAGAGATCGGTTAGAGTTACCACATTCACCAAACACAAGGTCAACTTGTTTACAGAAACACTCTCTCTCTGGTCGCTCCTTGTCATCCCTGCTTCATTAGAGTAAGTCTCCAGAGGCACGAGCACCTGAACCCCTTTCTATTTCAGGATTCTGCCCTATTACTTATTATTTGTCCCTGGCCTCCACACTGTCAACAGTGTCTGTTTGTGGTAATGAAGAACTGCATATTTACTTCTATAATAATTCATTTTTTAAAATTGAACTACTTCATTTAACCACTGGTTGCTCACAGGTGACTTTCGAATTGTACTGTTTGTACTGAAGCAGTTTGAATGCTCCCAGTATGAATGAATAACTAAAGTCGATGCATCAACAACCAAACAAGATAATATGAAAAAATATCTGCCACTACTTTGGTTATGTAGTGACTTAAAGAACTGAATGGTCATAAGGTGTAAGTTCATCTGTCAATAGATGAAACTGATTGAAGACAACAACTGGATCTAAAACCTTTGGAGGACACACAGCTCCAAAGTCACACATAAACACAGTTCAAATGTCACAAGTGTGTGCAAAGTAACCTTACTTAAAAATGCAAACATAATGCATTGTGTGTTTTTCGATTTCATTGTTTTATGAAAAAACAAAACTGGTTGTTTTCACTCTTCATGCATGGGTCTAAATACTGCACTTGATTTACCCAAGAAGAGCACGTTCCTGCATCAACATCCTTTTCCTGGACAACAAGCAGCACCCTAACCCTACCCCTAAAATCAGTGCACCGATTGGTTGATCTGAAAACTGTTCCACTGCCAGCACACAATGTTGATTGAGGAACATGGCCTTCTTGGGTCTCATTTAAGCTCTGCGGCTTCATTAGATGAATGCATACCAGTTTGCCTTCCCGGCTCTCCTTTCTGCAGTATCCTTGCAGCTCGTTTGGGGTTGAGCAGCTGCCGGAGCGCGACTCGAGGATCCCCGGTGACAGAGAGTAGAAGGGCGGACTGGGGCTTGGAGGGAGTCCTGAATCCGGACTGTCAAGCAGTCCCTCCCGGTTCTTTCCTTTCAAACTCTCATCCATAGCTTGCAAATGTAAATGCCCCACCATTTCTGGAAGAGCGTAAATGGTTTAAACCAGCCGAATTCACTCCAGGAAAGATGATATGAGAGGTATAAACCTAAAGTCCCATATCAGAGTTGCAGTCCCGGTGTCCCAATAGATGCCTAAAACAAAAGTATTACAGTACAAATTATACGGGAGAATGAGGCTAGGTGTCAATTTTGACAACTCATATTCATTTTCTATAATTCATAATATTTTTAAGGTAGGTTTATTACATTTCTACTCAAGTCTAGTCTGTATAATGGGACACATGCTGTCATTCTCTATGTAGTGAGTCTATTATAGGGTTTTCAGCTAAATTAAAACATCGAAGTAAAACAAAACTATTGTTTTTGCCACCAAAATTCTACTATTATATAAAAAATATTTGTATACATTTACAATATGGTGGGTGACAACTACGTTTATATGAGGAAAGACGCACAAAACCTTATTTTTATTCAGATACAGCCCCTATGACAACTAGCCCCGGTCTGCGTAACTTACTTTACACACGAAAAAAAAAATACATATAGCTGAATAAAAATAATAGCTGTTTAAAACCTAGTGTGCTGCCTGTCTAAACTGAAGTTTAGGCATCATGACCGCGTTCGAAAAGTATCTCAACTAGAACATTCAAACGCGCGCGTGATCCCCAAAATACCGCCTAGGTAAGTTAGGCAGCTTATTAGGTTTCGAAACACCGCCGAATGTTTCCAAACGTGCGCGTTACCGGATAATACATACACGAGTATGTATTATCACAAACAAAAAGCACATTTAATGCACTCTATTATACATTTTGACAAAATGAAGGAGGAAAATATGCCTTGAAGAGTTCTCGTTACCTTCTTGTTACCTAAATCCCGCCGGTTAAAACTCCGTGAATGAAGAGTTCAGCGCATAAATCAGTTCATGATCTGAGACGAAAAGTAAAATCCACAACAGAAGGGATGACTTTCTCGCAAACAGTTTAAAAAGTGCGAGAAGGACACCAAAATCTCACAATAGTCCCCAGCTCATCAGTGCCGGTGTCTTCTGTGCGTCTCTTGCCCTTCTGGAAGCACAGAAGTGTCTCTGGCAGCAGCGCGGCGCACACTGACCGCCAGTCTTTATGTGCCTGGAGTCAATCCAGAGCCGCCGAGGAGATGCTGTGTTACACGCCCCGGCCAGCAGGGGGAGAACTACTTTTGACAGTCCTGACCTACATTTTAGCAAAAAGTTTAGTGTTTATCAAAAAAAAAAAAAAAAAGTTAGAGCAAACCGCGAGCATTAGCCCAAAACATTTGTATAAGTCAATTTACACATTTCAACATTATCTAGTATGATTTCTGTTGCTGAAATGAGCCTTACTGATTTCTGAAGAACATTTGTGGGCTTAATTGGCCTCAGCTCATGAGAAGGTGTATTAGGTTACTGTGGGATTAGTGTGTCACACTTTTGAAAATTAGGGTGACCAGGTTTTTGGCAGAGACACAGCTTTCATTCTCTGTAATGTAATGCAATTCTGTTGAGAACCATGAGCTGCTGAGAAAGACATCGAGGACACTTCATTTTAAGTCTGTCAGCTGACAGCTGAAATAGGGACACACCTCATGAAATAGGGAGTGTCCCAAATAAACCGCCACTTCAGCAAAGGACACTTTCCGTTTCTTTATACCACATACGCCATTTGATAATTAGTGATAACTGACCTTAATGGAAATAAAAAAAAACCCTACATGCTGGACACAGTCATGTGCATGACTGCTATGTAAACTGGTATTTGTATATAAAAAACATACAAAAAATGTGTATATATTTTAAGTACTTTGGATTTAAGGCATTTAATTGGATTTCTAAATATTTTTTAAGTGCTTTTATATTTTTATAATTTTAAACATATTTGTATTTATTTCAGTAAATACAGTGAAAAATGTGCAACAATGACATACACGCGACCAAATTTGATGGATTGTCTTTGTCTTGCTCCGTTTTGCTAATCAAAATCAGTTTAACCAAAAGTCAGCAGATTACAGTTAGCTGTTGGTCTTCCTTCATCCTTATGTGTAGCATCGCAGCAGTTAATGGGGCTGTCACACAGCTAATGCAACAGATATCCGTTTCTGTATTTTGTGGGACAGTTGGCAACTTGAATGTCTAGCATCCTAATGAAAATACTTGTTCTGAAACTGTGCAGAAGCCTAGTCTGAGCCGTCTTGCGTGTAAGCTGTGCGAGTGTGTAGTTGTATTTCAGGCCTGGGTGGAGTAAGGGTGGGTACTTCCACTCTTCAAGGCATCACTACCAAACTTCCAAAAACACTTACACGCACATATATGTCTGAGAGAAAAACAAAGAAAGGAGATAACAGTGCTGGCAGTAAATAAAAGCACGGGGAGAATTTGGCAGCCGTTTACAGACATGCTATTTGTTTGGACCACGAAGAAGAGTTAGTCAGTGATTCTGAGAAAAGATACACGACTGGTTCAAACACAGAAACACGTGCGTACACATGCACACAATCATGAAACACATCCAGAGAACTGATTGAGGCTTTGATGGTTCAGCAGTTTTCTGACTTTGCCTCGGCAAATTGCCAGGAATCACAGCAAAGCTTTATTTGTTTGAATGGGATAAGTGTTGAGTGTTAGTATACACTCCCTAGAAACCCAGAGCTCTTCCTGTCATTCACACACATGCCTGCATGTAGAAATGTAAATTTCAAATGTTGCCGGAAATGGCAATTATCAAAGCCCAAGCACATTGGAAAGGGACAGAAATTGACCTCAAGACACAACAGTAAAAAACATATATGAAGACTTTCAGTTTTATGAACCAAACTTTTTTTTTTCCTCAGAAGGGAGTCTAGATTTTACAAACATAAGTGTCTAGGTGTTCTGAACAGGGTGTTTTTCTGAAAATGTGTTGAAAAAGACAAAACATACTGTTTAGGAGTTATTAATAATGTAATTAATGTGCTTATTATAGTGCAACAGAGCTTGAGATCATTATAACATCCCATATATAGGCACTATGCTGTGTGTTTGCACAGAGGATCTTCCCTCACTTTGTTTTTCTCCAGTATACAAAGAGTCCACTGTATGAGAAGGATCCTTCACTCCCTCTCTCCCACTTCCTTCACACACACAAACTCATGTTTTTGTCGTATGTTGTACTGACTCACTGTAGTGATTCATATTCCCTGTCTGAAATGGTGTGTTTGTAAATAGTTTTAAGTGATGACCTTTTAAGACATTGTGTGGTTTTACTCCCTCCCTCCCTCCCTCTCACAACCAGACAGACACTCCAAGTGTAGTATGTGTGTGTGCCGGAAAGAAAAATAAATGTTTACTGTATTAGATGTGAGTGTGTTGGGAAGTGGAACGGGATTTTTTGAGCACACACTCACACACACACACACACACGTGTCATTGTAGAAAGCAATAACACACATCCTTCTCCAGTCTTCACACCTGTTGGCACTGATAATACTGCAGTGTAACCTGGCAACCTCATGCGTTCACACACATGCACACTGCCAAACCAGCTGTGAAGAGGACGATCCAAGTCCAGGTGTGTGCTTGGGTTTCAATGGGTTTTGAGCAAGAGAGTGTGTACATGTACAATGCATCTTTCTAAACTTCATGTTTGGTTTACATTTTCAGAAAAAATAATATTCACCTGAGCTTCACCTTCAGTCAATCATACACACAAATAAACCTCAGTTTTCTGGAATAGCTCCCTACATAAACAAGTCTTAATGAGGCCAGGGTTGCTCGCTCAAAGAAAAAAGACTATTTCTAACACACACACACACACACACACACTTTGTGGTATTGATACTAACATTATGAGGCAACAATGCTCCCACTGTTTTGCACTGCAACCAAACAGCATCAGCGTTATAAATGTTTTGGCCATAAATTATATTTTTGACAGCTTAATTGATCACACTAGTAGATTAATCATAATTGATAAAGCATAATTAAGATTGCTTTATTTTTTTCTTGCCTGCTACACACTGCATATTGTGTCTTGTTTATAGGAAACCAGTTACATACATGCACGTGACTCCAGTTAAATACAGTATCTAAGTAAAATAATATGTTGTTGTTTTTTCCAAGCAGCTAAGGGATAATCAGTATAACCTGTATTTCGCTGACCTTAAAAAAATGTATGAGCCAGCCTAAAGTATTCTATGCAACATGGAGTGTAAACTGTGCCCAAATACTTGTTCCACACAGCATCTATCAAATTTAAATAATTCAGCCATGATGCATTAAAATGATAAAAAAATGACAGTAAGGACTTTTACAATGTTACCAAAATTATATAGAAAATAAATGCTGTTCTTTTGAACTTCCTACTCATCAAAGACATTCATCAAAAAAAGTATTGGCAAAACTGCATAAGTAATGTTTCTTGAGCACCAAATCAGTTTCATCGCATGTTGCTCGTGGACACAGTGTATGTTGGACATAGCTGATCTTTCAGGTGTTTGTTTTTCACATAAAGTCTATTTGAAGCAGACAGTGTGCTGACAGTGCGGCTCAGAGCCGTCCCAGACTGGGGGAGTTTTCTCAGCTCTCTGTGACTGCGTGTGGTGCAGAAAACCAAACAGACACAGATAGACAGAGAGAGAGGAAGAGAAAGAGGGGAAAGTTGGAGCAGGCCCCAATGTAAGGTTACATCAAGTGCTTAATCTGAAGCTGTCGGATTGATGGATGGCGTTTGGAGTTTCTAAATATATCTCGGGTGACCCCTTTGAGTGCAAACACGTTCAGGCTCATGACTGCACAACTGCATCTGGTTTCAATGTCTGGAGACCCTCTGCTGAGATACGGGTCTCCACCGCTCCTCTCACATCAAAACACTCTCTCTCTCCTTTGCGCTTTGACTCGTTCCCCATTTCTTGAACAGTTTTTCTCTTTTGTCTGTTTTCCCAGTTCACAAAGGAACAAATCTTGGGGTAATTTCTACAGGGAAAGCAAGGGTATATATATGTTTTCTTTTTTTACTCAAGCATCTTTGACATAGCAGTCCATATATGTTCACTTAATTTAGCTTACATAATAAAATGTAACATAAGAATATATAAAACAATATTGAATATAAAAATAATAATTTTAATAAAATAAAATATGTAAAACAGTTTTGAATAAAATAAAACATGAATAAATTATATAATATAACAAACATCTTAGACTGTGATGCAGACTCAGAGACCGTAGGATCCATTTGCAAGGCTTTATTAGTAGAGCTGATGCCAAGCAAGGTATGTGCACAATAGCACACAGAGGCAGTGGGTACAGCCCGCTGCTGCCGGTCTGAGAGCGCCACAGAAGCGCTGTCAGTGACAGAGCCCCCCCCTGCGAGCGGCTCCCGAAGCAAGCCCTTACACGACGTTGAGGCCTTCCTTGGGGGCGAGGGGCCGGCTTGTCCGGGAACTCCTGGTGGAAGGAGGAGGTGAGTGCGGGGTCGAGAACGTCCCGTGCAGGAACCCAGGATCTTTCCTCCGGACCGAACCCCTCCCAGTCGATTAAGTATTGTAGAACCCCGCCTCGACGTCGAGAGTCCAGGATGCGGTTCACCTGGTAGATCCCGCTATCCTCAGGTGTTAGGGGGGGGACCTCTGCCGGAGCGGCTACCTCTAGGCCCCTCTCTCCTCCCGGGTCAGCAGCAGGCTTGAACAGGGAGATATGGAAGGTGGGAGAAATACAATAGTTAGCAGGGAGTTCGAGACGAAAAGAAACAGGGGTGATTTGCTTAACGATTTTGAAGGGACCCACGTACCTCAGACTCAGCTTCTTGCAGGGAAGGCGGAGACGCAGATCCTTGGCGGACAGCCACACCCACTGGCCTACTTGGTACCCTGGACCCACCCGCCGATGACGATTGGCTTGTCGAGTGACCCGGCGTATGGCTTGTTGGAGAGAAGTGTGGGTGGCATCCCAGGTGGCCTCGCTCCTCTGTAGCCAGTTATCCACGGTGGGCAGGTTGGTGGTCTCGCCCGACCAGGGAAATAGCGGAGGTTGGAAGCCGAGTACGCACTGGAAGGGGGTTAGGTTGGTGACTGGCTTCCTGAGAGAGTTCTGTGAGTACTCGGCCCAAAGGAGGTATTCACTCCAATCCTGTTGGTTACTGTGACAGTATGTTCGAAGAAACCGGGACAGCTGATTGAGGCGCTCAACCTGCCCGTTGGATTGGGGGTGGTATCCAGAGGTAAGAACCATGGTCTCTGGTGAATAGGGAGCGGTTGCAGTAACCCGGCCGGGCGTAGGTGGGAGGCTTTGGAGATGTTGCAGGCTGCGCAGTTCTTGACGAAATTGGTGACCTCTTGGGAGAGAGTGGGCCACCAGAATCGGTTGGTTACTAGCTCCAGGGTGGCCTGAATTCCCTGGTGACCCGCGCTGGGGCTATCGTGGATCATGTGCAGGAGGCGGGAACAAAGAATCTCTGGTACGTACACCCAGTCAGGAGGACAGTCGGGGGGGGTGGGATCCTCCCAGAGGGCACTGTTGATCTCCGCCATGATGTCCCATAATACAGGGGCCACGATGCAGGCAGGGTTGATAATGGGGGAGGGCTGGGGGTCTTGAGATGGCAGATCGAATTGGCGAGACAGGGCGTCCGCTTTGCAGTTCTTAGAGCCCGGCATGGTAGGTGATTTTGAAGGAAAATCGAGTGAAGAACAGAGACCACCTTGCTTGGCGAGAGTTCAGGTGTTTGGCGGTCCTCAGGTATTCCTTCATGGCCAGGAGTTCCTTGTCCCCCACCTCATAATTTCTCTCAGCCGGGTTCAGTTTGCGAGAGAAATATGCACATGGGAAGAGCTTGATGTTGCGAAAGGACCGCTCCAATCCCCGTGTTCGATGCGTCAACCTCAACGTTGAATTGGCGGCCTGGGTCCGGGTGGTGGAGGATGGGGGCTGAGGTGAAGCGGGACTGGAGGTTCTGGAAAGCCCTCTCGCTTTCAGCGGACCATACCAGACGATGAGTGGAAGAGCCAGTCGCGGGAGCGGGCGTCGTGGTAATGGTGGCTGCCGCCGGTACTTCCGGTTGTGGTCTCGGCAGGTTGAGAGCGGCGGTGAGAGTGTTAACGGACCGAACCAGCTCCTCAGTCATGGTGGTGAGTGTACCCAGCTGCTGGTGATGGGAGGCCAACAGCGAACCTTGTCGGGACACCTCAGACACGACATCCAGTAAAGCCGCTGGATCCTGTGCTGGCGAAGTCATCTGTGATGCAGACTCAGAGACCGTAGGATCCATTTGCAAGGCTTTATTAGTAGAGCACATGCCAAGCAAGGTAAGTGCACAATAGCAGACAGAGGCAGTGGGTACAGGCAGAAGAGTAGTCAAAAATAGGCTTACTTTACAGAGGCAGGCAGCAGAGCTCGTAGTCGGGGTACAAAATAAAGCAAACACGGGAAGAAACGCTCAGAAATATGTTCATGAGGGAACGATATGACTTCGCGATGCGAACGCGGAAGTCCGCCCCTTAAATAGGCGGGGAATAGGCGTGGGTAACACAAGTCCGGGGGGAAACTAGAACTCGGGAGAAGGTTCTCGCTGCTGCCGGTCAGAGAGCGCATAGACATAGACATTGCAGTCATTTAACGTTAATTTAACTTATTTAACATGTAATATAAAAATAGGTAAAACAATTTAATTTAATGTAACAACATATGAAATATGACATATTACACTATAAGTGATATAATATAATATAATATAAAATATGTAAAACAGTCTTATATCAAATAAAATATTAATAAATAATGCACAATAATATAATAAAAAGTGCAATTGTAAAATTGTGGCTTAATGTAATGTAATATAATATAAAATAATATAATAATAGTATTTTTTTTTACTTTAAGCTGTCAGAATCTATTGAAGAGATCTAATGGTGAGATTACTTTTTTTACAGTGATATATGAATTATTGTATTAAATTGATAATAAATACAACTATAATACTAAAATGAGTGCATTGTACTGGTCGGCTACGTTTGTTTAGCATTACAGTTATCTCTGTCCTGCCTTAGATTTAATTTATCATTGAAAATCTCCCACTTTTAAGAACAAACATTTATACTAAAGCTGGAGTTGATAGTGAGTAAACACATATAGCCTTAGGTGACACAGCTGTGTGTGTGTGTGCATGAGAGCAAGGATTGCATGCTACCAAGTCATCTACACAGATCTGTAATCAACTTGCTCACCTGTTGTCCTCTTCTCCACCAATTACTACTTCCTGTGGCATTCACGCACCGTGCGAGAGTTGTGTCTCACAATTCTCTACTTTATTTGCATGGGTACATGTGAAACTGAACATGTTTGCACTGGTAAATGGAAAACTCATTCGTTGCTTCCTCCTTCGGTGCACCTACTCACATCCGCTTGTGATCGATTATGCTTTATTCTGTAAGCTGACAAACATTTGAGCCAGTCATTTGTATAATTAAAAGAGCTGCATAAAAAATAGCACGTCACAATGTAAACCTCCTTCATTTCTCTCTCTAGGATATTTCTAAGCTTAGTATATTTTTAACAGTTTGAAGGGAGAAAGAAGGACGAGGTCAGTGTTATTGATAAGGCTGGAAGTACGTCAATGGCCTGAGTGATGTTTGAACATGAGAGGATGGTGTGGGGAAAGGAACAAATAAACTGTTGGAGTGTAAGCGAAGAGAGAGCGCAAAGCCTTTCGTGTACAGGCCTAGTGAGAGGGAGATAAGAGCAGCCTGGCTTGTTTGAGTTTCCCTCTTCAAATCCTTCTCTCACATCAATACACATACTCCCTCCCACACACACCTATCATAAAACAATAAGAACAGGGCCATTGTAAAGGCTGTGTGAGTAGTGCTATATTTATTGTGTTCAAAACGTGCTGTTGTTCAGCATCTAAACATCTCACATTTGTCAACAGATGACATGTGAAGGGGCTGCGTCTGTTGTGCAATGCATTTTAATGCCTTTACATTTTGGATAAAATCCTAAACTTGCATATTTAATCTATAATAATCTTCGATTTTGAATCTGACTTTTGACATTACTTGATCGCATGCCCTGTTGTTAAAGGCACACTTATGTCTGAAGTAGCTGAAGTATGTGAGTATTTTTTGTAATGCTGAAAGATGCACACAAGCATTGTCACAAATGTCATTTAATTTATAAATGTAGTTAAAAATATACATTGTTATTAATTAAGTATTTTTTTTATTTTTTAGAATTTCTGATGAAAAAATGTTGATGTCCATGCTGTTTGCTGGTCTGTGGCAGTTCTGGTTTCAGTGCAGATGGACGTGTTTCTCCTTCATTTAGAGCATCTCTTCTCTCACTAAATTAATGTAATGGCCTGAAGGAGCAGAGTGACAAGTGCAGGCCACCCATGTTTAGAGTGGACTCTGCTTTATCTCCAACCGTGGGAGGAATTCCCCTCTGTGTGTGTGTGGAGTTGGGGTGAGGTTAAGGTCAGGTGAAGCACATTCCTCTGAGAGAGGGAAGGAGGAAGAAGAAGAGGACAGGAGGGAAGTAAACAGAACATTTGAGAGACAGGACTGTTTATGTGCAGAGAGAAAAAGCAGAAACTCAGTCCTTCATTTCTAATTCAACCCTTAACCTGCAACGAGGTGATACTGCAATGTGTGCAGTGTGTTAATACCAGGATGTTATTGCGACATTGTCATCTTGCAGCCTTAAACATGCAACCTCATGTTCTGATTCTTTGTTCTTACTTCTTCTTTTTTCTAAAACAAATGATGGGGGGAGCTGTAAAATGTGTAAAATTTGTGGTGTTTAACGTTTAGTGTGTTTGCCTTTAGATAAGGTGTGTGAATTCCCCTGTCAGTGGATTTTTTGTGACAGTGATCTGTAGGCTCATTTTTGGAGAGGTTGTTCCTCTAGTTTCTTAGGGTAAGTTTGCCGTGTTCTAACATGAAGCAAAAGCACATTCCCCACATATTCTCCCATCTGACAGAGGATGAATGTTACACCAAGCGTTTCATATTCACTGAACACTTTCTTTGGGTTCATCTGTATTACCATTCAGGCATTGGAGTATAGGACACCCCCACAGTCCCTGCTACACTGGACGCCCTGACCCCTCATGGCATTTAAAATTGATTATGTATGGTTACATTTGCTAGAATGGTTACAGCACTAGACATAGCATTTAATATGCTGTTATAGGAAATAAATATATTAAATACTTAATAATAGTTCAGAACAACCACATTATTTTTTATATGTTCCGGCCTGTTCAAGCTCCATAAGACTTTTTATATGTCTAATTTGCTCATGAGGGTGTGTTTCTTTCAAAAATACAGTAAAATCTGTCATATTGTAAAGCATTTTTAATTTTTTTTTAAATGTCTAGTTTATTGTATTTTAAAATGTAACTTTAACTGTCTAGGCTCCTCTGTCCTTCCGGGAAAATTTTTTTTTTTTTAAGTTATGCTGATTAGAATTTTTGTGGAAACTTTTTTTTTTTAGAATATTCTCATCAATACAAAAAATCCTTCAGTATTTATTTGAAATCAATTTAATGGTGTGTAAAATTATTGCAAACTCTTACTGACCCCCAAATTCATTTATTTTCTATTTCATTTATTTAAAGAAAAACAGAAACATATGTATAGACATACAGTAGTTGAACTCCATGGTATAGGCTTAAATGCTATTTATAGCCCTTAAATGCAACTGTTAGGTGTTTATTAGGGGAGAATTGAAGATTTAAGACAGCAATGTTGATGCAGCATGACATAAATAAAAAGCAATATAATTCAATGACTACAAATGGGCCAACACCTTCTAGTGTAAAAGAGTAAAAGTTTCAATTGCAAAAGTTATCCATATTTGCTGAATCATCCTATCACATTTATACTCCTCAGAATTATAAACCAATAAAGTTGGCTATCTATGTGCTAGAAAGACTAGTTCATGATTCGCTCTTTCCCTTCAGGTCTGGTGATAGGGTGGAGGGTGCGGGAAGTGTTTATGTCAGTCTTCACCCGCAGGCCAAGGAAAAGACAGAGACAGAGAAAAGCTAGGAAAAAAAACAAAAAAAAAAAAAAAACAAACCTGTAAATGTGCAGACGTGCTATTGCTCAACACCGCTGGTGCTTCACGCTGCAGGCGGATGTAGACTTGCACAAACCTGTAATATAAGATCCATTCTGTTAACATACACGTTCACTGAGAAGGACACACACACAGACTTAATTTCTCCAAATACATTTACATCCACACACTCTCCATCTCATCACTTAAACAGCATGTGTTTCTGATCACAAGTGTGGAGTTGCAGTTTCAGTGAGGCCGTTGTTAATTAAAGACTGTGTAACTGTATCGGGTGTGTGCTGCTTACTCAGGGACAGAATGGAGGGGACTTTTAGACAACTCCATAAACAATGTGTGCTTGCTGAAAGATCTCGCTCCTAATTTTAGCATGGAGCGGTTCGGTGGTGTTTTGTTTGTGTCGGGTGAGTCAGACGAGACTTTAATGCTTCACTAAGTCAGCACAGTCAGTCTCACACTGCTTTTCTTTTTTCACTCACATGTGAAGTTAGTCACTAGATTAGGAGGTAAAAAAAACAGTAACAAAAGTTGGGCAATCTTCAATGCAATTTACAGAGATCCTACAAATGCTATACAACATTCAAAAAAGACACACTACAAAAAACATAAACATAAACGTCCTGAAAATATAATTACATCTACTTCTACTTCTTTTAACAGTAATTCATTCACTCAATTGAAATCTGCTGAAAATGTATTTAACCCTAAGCCACTTCAAGATGTAGATGGGTCTGTTTCTTAATTGAATGTATTTGGAGAAATTTAGCATTACATAATTTGCTCACCAATGGATTATTTGCAGTGAATGGGTGCCATTAGAATGAGGGCCCAAACAGCTGATAAAAACATCACAATAATCCAGGATTCCAGCCAATCAATAAAGCCAAAATGCTGTGTAAGCATATCTATTATTATGATTTATTTAACTTCAAATTGTTGCTTCCAGCTAAAATACATGTCCATAATATTGCCTTCTCCAG
This sequence comes from Enteromius afrohamiltoni, assembly GCA_034779775.1. Taxonomy (NCBI): domain Eukaryota; kingdom Metazoa; phylum Chordata; class Actinopteri; order Cypriniformes; family Cyprinidae; genus Enteromius; species Enteromius afrohamiltoni. Next base: position 12,595,297 of record JAUYWG010000041.1, read on the forward strand.
TGAAAACATCATCTTGTCTAAAACAGGAGATAAATAAGCACAAATCATGCAATATTTGGAAGTGAACAGCCAAAAACAAGACTAAACCATTCTGTTGGTGGATTTTTATTTTATAGCACAACCATGGAATGACGTTTTCACTGCATTACGGCTCAAACTAATGGTTTAAATTTAAAATGTCATGATGATTGAATTGATTTATGGTTGTACAGATGCATCTCATTATATTAGAATGTTGTGGAAAAGTTAATTTCAGTAATTTAACTTAAATTGTGAAACTTAAATTAAATGCATTCAGTGCACACAGACACACAAGTCTTTTTCTTTTAATTGAGATGTCTTAGACTCACATTTAACAAAAACCCACCAATTAGAATACTTCATAGGACCAATTTACTGTAAAAATATAATAATTATAAATAATTTTGTGAATTGTTGGTCTTCTGGAAAGTATGTTCCTTTGCTGTATATGTACTCATTACTTGGTAGGGGCTTCTTTTGCTGTCATTACTGCCTCAATTCGGCATTGCATGGAGGTGATCAGTTTGTGGCAAAGCTGCGGTGATATGGAAGTTCAGGTTTCTTTGACAGTGGCCTTCAGTTCATCTGCATCTCTTGGTCTCTTGTTTCTCATTTTACTTTTGACAATATTCCATTGATTCTCTATGGGGTTCAGGTCTGGTGAGATTGCTGGCTAGTCAAGCATGCCAACACCATAGTGATTTAACCACCTTTTGGTGCTTTTGGCTGTGTGGGCAGGTGCCAATTCCTGCTGGAAAATGAAATCTGGACCAAACCAGCAGATGACATTGCACCCCAAATCATTGCAGACTGTAGAAACTTGGGCTATGAGCTTCTCCACCCTTCCTCCAGACTCTAGGTGTAATGAGTGGCTGGCAGACGGTTGATCCATTTGTTACAATTTATTATCACAATCAAAGTCAAACATGCTGTGGTCATCAGGGGCAGACATAATGGCAAAGGAAGAGCAATAAACAGTACCGTAAGACAGGCGAGGAGGTCAGGGTATCGGGCTAGAATCAGTTCACAAGGTCCAGGCAAGGTTCGGGGCAACAAGCAACTTTAACAGAGACACATGGAAAGTGTGTGAGATAATAAAAATAAAAATAAATAAAATAAGTAAAATAAATAAAATAAAGAGAAGGTTCCCTGGAGGCGGAGATCTTTGGTTGAGAGCCACACCCACTGACCCAGTTCATAGGCTGGGTTGGAACGACGGTGACAATCTGCTTGTTCAGTGGTGCGGTGGACGGCTTGTTGGAGGTGCAAATTGGCCTGATTCCAGGTCTCTTCACTATTTTGGAGCCAGTGATCCAGGGTGGGTAGGTTGGACGGCCCTCCTGACCAGGGAAACATAGGTGGTTGGAAGCCCAGAGCACATCTGAAAGGGGTCATACCGGTGGAAGGTTTGCGGAGTGAATTTTGGGCGTACTCAGCCCACAACAGGTATTGGCTACAGGTTTCTTGGTTGGCATGGCTGTAAGAGCGGAGAAATCTGATGAGCTCCTGATTAAGGCGCTCGGCCTGACCGTTGAATTGTGGGTGGTATCCCGAAGTGAGACTCACATTAATATTCATGTGTCCACAAAACGAGTGCCAGAGTCGAAAGTGGAATTGTGGGCCTCGGTCAGTTACAATCATCTGGGATTCCGTAGAAATGAAACACTTGTTCCATGACAACCTGTGCTGTTTCCCAAGTGGTTGGAAGTTTAGGGAGTGGAATGAACCGGCAGGCTTTCGAGAAGCTATTCACGATAGTCAGGATTGTGGTGAAGCCGTTGGATGCAGGTAAGTCGGCAATAAAATCCATAGCAATGTGTGACCATGGCCTTTCAGGAATTGGTAGGGGATGTGATAGTCCTGCAGGTTTCTGATGTGAGGTTTTGCTTACGTTGCAGGTAGTGCATCGGTGAACGAACTGGATGACATTGGCTGTGACTGAGAACCACCAGAACCGGTTGTTAACTAATTCAGTGGTAATTCGGCTGCCACGATGTCCCACCGTATAGGAGCCACAATGCGATTTGGTGGAATGATGTGCTCAGTGGAGGAATCGTGTTGCCATGATAGAGCATCAGCCTTGCCATTTTTAGATCCCGGATGATAGATTCATGGCCGTACTCCAAATGGAAGATATCAAGGTTATATTTTCACTGAATGTTCTTTACCATATGCAGGATGATTTATGTAGAAAGGAGTAAATGAAAAAACGTATTACATATTAACAATCAACAATAACAAAAGTAAAAAAAATATAAAAACTTTTCTAAATCTAGCAAATCAGACTTGACTTTATATGCCAGGAATGGATTTGATTTTGAAAGTGGGCGCATTTATTTATTTGTTTGGAAAAATGAGCATACATAAATTTAAGTGTTTGTGAATATTTTGCAAAAATTACAGACATTTAAATGTCTTGCAAAACTGCAGTGACACTGAAAATGATTTCCTGAATGTGTTTTTCTCAAAGGCAGAATACTTCTCTGCAGATGACTGGAATGTTCAAACAGATGAAGAAGACAGAGATTTTTGAGGTCTCTTCACTGTTTGACCGGTTCAGATCATTCTGCACTTCTGTGATAATATTTTTATGCAATTAAATATATACATGCCTCTGGCTAACCAGTTGAGGAAGAGCATAATAGCAGCAAGACATGTGCTAGCAATAAAGTTTGCCAGCATATATAGCGATGCGTACGGCCTCTGCCTTTGAACTTCTGCCCTGTTTGAGTTGGAGAGTACTTTTTAATTTATTTTCCTACTCTTTTACCCTCTGTTCTCTGCCAGTCACTCCATTTTCAAGATTCATTTTCATAGCTATTTATTATCCCTCAAAAAAAAAAAGAAGAAAGAGAAAGAGAGAGAGAGAGAGAGAGAGTGAGGGTGGAAAGAGAAGAAAAGAGGGTTGAAATGCCATCAGAAAAGGAGGGGAGGAGATTTTGTACTGCTTCCCAAGTTTTATGTTCAGCAGAATTAAAGTTGACTGTTTAAATGCAACTAGCCGCGAGTGTGTCCTCTCTAAGACTTTGTGTTAATGAATTTAGCATGCTAGTTTTGGCAATGCACAGTGGTATATACTATATGGTTCTTTTTGGCTGATAAAGGACTGAGACTAGGGTTTTCAAAATCATCTCTCTAATCCGTCTCTTTCACTCTCTCGCCCAACAAGACTTGTTTTCACTGGAAAAACAGTAAAAAAAAAATCTACAAGTGAATGAATTACCAAACAAGATGAATATTTCCTTGAATCGTTTAGAAATTTCCTTGAATTGGTCTAATGATTACCTCAAGGCTTTCCATTTTCATTCTATCTTTGAATATAATCTTTGCCATAAATTTAATATTTGATACTTAAAGTGTTAGTTCATCCAAAAATGAAAATTCTGTCATTAATTACCCACCCTTGTGTCGGTTCAAAGTCCTTCGTTCATCTTCGAAACACAAATAGATATTTGTGATGATATCAGAGAGACATCTGTCCCTCCATAGACAGCAATGCAACTGAAATGATCCCAGATCCAGAAACGCAGCATGTAAAATAGTCCATGTGACATCAGTGAATCAGTGGAAACTTTTTTGCGCGATACAAACTAAAATAGCATAATATAAATCCTGTGACTTAATCTCTAAAATGGCGGAAGATGTATCACAGTGTAAGCATACCTTCCTCTAGGCGCAAACAGCCCCAGATTACGCACATGCACGTGCTTTCACTCAGATGTAAACAAGGCTGATTATGTCAAATACGCGCATACTGTATGTGCTGTGCTGTAATACACTCTAAAATGGCGCAAAACGTAAATCACAGGAGAAGAACTAATTTTAGTTTTCTTTGCGCAAAAATTACAAAATTCTTGTAGCGTGGCAAAACTGAAGTTGATCCACTGATGTCACATGGACTGATTTACCGGTGTTTTTACTACGTTTCTGGATCTGGGATCACTTCAGTTGTATTGCTGTCTATGGAGGGTCTGATGGCTCTCTGATATCATCAAAAATATCTTGATTTTTGTAGCAAAGATGAACGAAGGTCTTGTGGGTTTCGGGATGACATGAGGGTGAGTAATTAATGACAGAATTTACTTTTTGGGGTGAACTAACTCTTTATTCTGACATATTACTAAATAAACACTCTCAACCAGACCAATGAAAGAGTGTAAGAGAGCGAGGTGGTAAAAGAGAAACCAGACTAATGTGAAAGTGTCATCTGTTCTCAAACAGACACGTGAGTCATTAAACTTATCTTTAAAAATGATGACGCATCTGTATCTCTCATCCAAAGTCGCTTCCCGTTGTTGTGACATCAATCGGAACTTACACACACTGTTAGTCACAGCACCTTGTGTGTGTATTAAAAGAGTTTGGGTGATAGATTTACTCACTGCAGTGTCAGCAGTCTATGTTAACCATTAATTATCAAGAAAAAACGAATTATCTATGCCCTGCATATGGAGTGTCTTCACCAACTATTTTTCACAAATACAAAGCCCGCTGGATTGTACCAAACAATTGCTAAACCACAAGCAGATCATTTTCATTATGCGTGTCAGAGCTGTATTGTGTTTGATTGAGGTCTGTGTTTTGCCCAAGGAACTTGCATGTGGATTCATCTGAGGTCTTTTGAGATGCAGCGTCTGTTTTGCTTACCGACTGCCAGATATTATTTAGGATGGTTAAGCTGTTAATTATACATTTAGCAAAGACATTAGTTACACAGACATTGATTTATCCTATGCAAACCAGATGAACGTTTTATTGCTTAAAGGTTGCTCTTTCATAACTCGGGAAACTTAATTGATCCCTCAGTTATGTTTAAATGGTTTCTCCCAGATGTTTCTCCTTAAGGCAAATGAAAGTACACCTAAATTAGATAATTGCACATGTACAATAGTGTATAGGGCTATTAAATGAATACAGATAACAAAGCTCAGATTATTTTTTCTTGGCAGAATTTGATGAGAAATGTTCAAGCAAATATTAAAATTTATAATCTTATATGAAAATGAGATTTTATGAACTTAACTGCAAATTATTAGCATTTAAATATATTTTTTTGTATTAAATATAATAATAATAATAATAATAATATAAATAAATGTTATAAATATCATTGCAGATAAACTATTAAATAAGTGAGTTTTGTTATAATTAGTGTACAGTACTTTAAAGCATGATTTATTTTAGAACTGAAAATATTCTAAAGTAGGCAATATCTTGACATTACTTTGACATTATTACAAAGTGTAGTTTTTATAAGCTTGTTAAAAAGCGAAAGATCAATCATACAACTCTACTCTGACCAAAAAACCTTACAAGTCGACAGCCAGACCTAATAAGTGCACTTCTTTTTCACAGTAGTTATTGGGGTCTTTTTCTCAGAAGAAGCAGGAGCCTTCTAGAGCACCAGAGCAATTTACATTTTCACCATTTAATCTCATTGATGTCTAGGAGTGAAATAAGTCTTATTTCCAACAGGAAAGGTTGATTTTTAAGTAATTTCACCCTGGCAATCCTTAAATAATTGGGTCTTACTGTATAACTAAAGACAGCACCAACAACAGAGATCTCATGTCATACCTCCAGTCACCTAAGGGTGTTGTTTTCACAACCTAATGTGTGACAGCAGAGTTTCATTGCCTAAGACAACACATTTGCACCGGATTTCAGTATTTATGAAAGCCACGCATGCTGGGTTGGTATTTGTGAGGCCCTCCTTAAAGACGGCCTCTGCTGTTCTCTAAATGCAGGATCAACTTTGTCTGTGCTGGAGATGTTTTCTCTTGAAGCCTGAGACCGTCTGCTTTTCTCCTTTATGCATGCTCTGCTCTGTCATCTGGATCCAGAGCACGGATTTTTGTGGACGGTGGCATGAGATTCGCTGGTTTTATCCAAAGCGCTCCAAACCCTAAGTGGTAGCATTTATCTCCTGAGGTGGTCCGGCTCTGGTGAACTCCAGAGTTTTGTGGCCTCCTTAACCATGATGGAGGTGTTTTATTGAACCTTTCATGGATGTGCATGAAATCAAAAAGCGGGTCAATAGTTTATGTTTCCTTCCTGTGCATGCAAGGTTTTAAGCAACCAACATTAGCGTTTCTCACTCTTTGTATTTTCAGCCTGGGTGTGTATGTGTGTGTTGACTGTTGGGTAAATTTCACGAGGTGGATCAGGTGAAATTACCACCACACAAGCTCAGACATGGTGAAGCATGTTGTAGAACAATAACTCCAAATTTGGAAAGTGGCTCAAAAATAAAAATACAAGCGAGATACTTTCCTTTTTCCCCTTTTCTAGGAAATAGATCCATGTGTCATTGTTTGCCAACAGATTTATTCAAGATCTTCCTTGGGTCTTTCTGGTTGAGAAGTTCCTCTGATTTACACAGCACTAAATCACCACTTGATAACTGATAAATATCACAACAGAATGAGAGACAGATACGCTTTGACTTGGAAAACCAAAGTATGTGATTGTATTTTCTGTTCTTTTTACAGTGAATACCTGTCAGATGGTGTTTATCTGATTGGATGCACCACATCTTCTCACTAACCTCAGGCTGAGGTGTGCATATATCAGTTTTTATTTATAGGGGAAGCACAAAGTTATCTTTGAGTGCATGTGCATGTGCATGTCACAACCCTTGTGATTTATTGATTTGACTACTGCAGAATACAAATGCGTAATGTTACAATACAGATCACAGTCCATTGCAAATATCTGCCCTTTTCTTCATGCTTCTGATCGAATACAAAACTTGAATGGTCGGTTTTAATTGCCAAGTGGTGCTTTAACCCAATATACGATCTCATTCACCATGACCAACTTGTTTTTTCCAGCGTATTATGTTTTCAACAAATCACATTCTGTCTGAGGCTGATCATAATTCAAAGTAAGCCAACGTTTCCTCTGGCCACCGTCTGTTCAATCTATATGTACAGAAAGAGTTGCCCATAAATCCTCACTCTGCAGTCAATAAGTCAAAGTTTGGAAAAATGGACATTTAGCCGACTAAGTCCAAACAAAGCAATCTGAAATGAAACTAATCTTTTCAAACCCTCAAAGAAAAACAGTGCACAGGCTGTATGTTAGTGTGCACTATGTGTTTGGTGGATGGGTAGGGACTGGGCCGCTGGCCTAAGAAAATCTCTTGTCAGGGAAGATTGAACTGTGGCTCATGTGTGTGGAACGCCGGAGCGTTAGTTTAAGGTCGGGGTGTCGACATGAGGCCAAGTACTACTTGGGGCAGACGTTAGGCAGAGACATATGTCATACTTCTATATGTAGAGGATATGATGCCGCAAATCTCTAGATGCTTGGATTACTGTAACTTACGATGTAGCAAAAATAGCTCCACTGAAATTGCTACCTGCAGCGATCGTTTAAATCTTATTCTTAGGGGATTGTACTATTCTTTGATTTTTCTGTTCAGTTTGGGGGTTTCTTTTAGTGATGACTCTGTGGTCAGCATTGTGTCATGTCTACAGTAATGTAATACCAATACTATCTCACAACCAATTCGTATGTATTTTATGAGGTGGCTAATTCGCACAACCTCATTTGTATGATTTGTCTAAACCCAGTGTTGGGTAGGTGTAGAGGTGGGGTTAGGTGTAGGTCATATGTACAAATTTATACAAATTGTGCAACATGTAAAAAACGTTCATTGAGAGTGATTCTCAACCTTTTTTACCTTACTATCCACAATATTCCACAATTTTTATCCAAGTCCTCATATGGCAAATTCTTTCAGCTGCTTTTAGCAAAGCAGCTAAAGCTTTTCCAGCCATGCCAAGGCAGTTCATATCTACTTGATGAAAATTAAATATGTATATATATTAGTGGTGGGCCGTTATTGGCATTAACGTGCTGCATTAACGCGAGACTCTTATCGGGTATATACTACGCAAGCTATGATGACTTTCTCCGATTTCACACTGCACAAAGTAGCTGGCAATGACATAAATCAAAGAACATGGTACACAGTGATCAAGAATAAGATGCTTGTCTTTAGCCTAATGCAGTACAAGCCACGGTTCAGTGGCGTGACAAACGCTGCCAGTCTGAAAGCACAATAGGCGCACACTGCTCCTGCTCTGCTTACTGTGGCGAAGCAAAGGCCTTGCCGGCCAATCATCGCCTTCCCCATCTCTTCAGCGCCGCCCTTCATCAGGCTCCCGACAGGAGTGGGCGGATGCAAGGAGGGGCAGAGGACTGGATCTAATGGTGCCTCATCACTGCCACCATTAAAGGATCAAGCGCGCCTCTCCTCGTCAGGAGAGAGCGGCCACCTGGAAGCAAGCTGCCCCGAAGGACACAAGCCGCGGAAGAGGCACTTGCCAGGACCTCCTTTCCCATCTGCACTTCCTTTCCCTCACCGTACACAAGCAGCACAACGAGGACACCAGTTCCCCTTTTTATTTGGACACATTTATTCCCTTGGACACTTTATTTTGTTGTATTTGTTTAAATAAAAAATAGCCTCTCCGAGGCATGACATCACTCCCACTGTGTCTGTGTTGGCTCGACCGCGACAATACGCACCGCTTACGCGCTGCTGGCGCATACAGTGTGAAACCGATGTTACACCTAGATATTTTAGCGTGGATGTTTTCTAAACTACTGTACGTGTGAGCTTCGATCACCTGTCGTCCGTGACTAACATCTCCATGTTTATTACAGAGGTGAGAGGGTCTGTTTTGTACATCTGGGCGTCACAGAGACATGGCAGATTCAGATGGGTTACAAATAACCAAGTACGTCAGTGAAACAAAACATTCTCTAAGGACGCCTTGTAAAACTAGTCCTGTCCGAATAGGGCTTTACTTTTAATTAATTTCCAAAATTAATCTAGATTAAAAAAATTATTCTATTATAAAATATATTCAAATATTTATGCTCATTATGTCAGAAATGCTTTTTTAGACTTGAGATTTTTCCCTCATTAATGTATTTAAATGAATTATCAAGCTAAATAAATATGACTTATAAACCAAATCAAGTTTATTCAGCAACAATCTGGAAAATTAGATTAAAGACCTGTTTATTAACAAGACATGATTTGCAAGAAATACATTTTTAGTAAAATCCATACATTTGGGCACCAATTTAACTCTAATGAAAAAATAAGTTTTAACTTACGGAAAAAGTAAATTTCACCATTAATTGCAATAAAACTGTAAATTAAATATGTAATATTTTCATATGAAACATATTCCATAATCTTTGTTCTACAACTGAGCATCAATTTTTTACAGCATACAGTCTCATGAGAGAGTCCATCATAAGCATACAGTAAAAGGTCTCTGAGCTCTTTTAGCAGCTGGTTGTATTTGCTGAAATTCCTGCCTGCTTCCTTCGACTTCCATTTCTTTCAGAGGTTATGAGAGAGCATTGTTGTTGACATTTTGAAGAATGTGTTTTGGAAAACTGTCTGAAACGATCCTGGCAGCTATTGTTGCTTCCACTTAATCTCTGCCGTAATGGACATGTAGGTGTACGACAAGTCAGCACAGGTATGCAGTGTGTGTGTTTGTGTATGAGGGTGTGCGTTCACATATTTGGGTGTGAATGTGTGTGTGTTGGCAGTACAGTCTGCGTTAATGGTTTTATAGAGGGAGACATACAATCATTTGGGTGGGGAAGGTGCCTGTACAGAACAGGTTTATTAATGACTAATGACTTTAATGTGCGCCTTTGCTGTCGCCATACCTTACCTCTAACAGACGTTCTTTCTCATATGTGTCATACACTCACAACATAGATCGATAACTCACTCTGTGACTCATTCAAGCTGTCAACTAATTGTTCATTTTACGTGAATATTTTTCTCTTCCATCACAGACATTGAAAGTCTGTCATTTGGTGCTAAAACATGAAACTTTGAGCATGCTCACACAAGCCATCATGATTTTGAGCTTTCTAAATCTGGTTGCCAGACTAATCCTGTTTTTAAATGCCTAAGAAAACCTTTGACAATCCAGTTTACTGTTTATCAGGGTCTGCAAGCTGATCCCATAATCTGATGTGTTTCCTGCAAAAACTCTTAATACACAAAGTAGCTGATTAAATGATTTTGAGTCTGTGAAATGAGTTCTGATAAATATCTGAGCAAACTACCATCAGATATCATTACAGACAAGTTTATATTTGTTTTTAATTCATTTACAGTAAATGAACTCAGTTGTTTCAAGACTGAAAATTATCTTTAATATAAGGCTTCTTCAAATGTTCTGTATGTTCTAATGTGATATTTTTTATCAGTGAGCAATAGTGAATGGAATAACGACGTTATTAACGGCATTATTTCTTTTCCAGTAACGTGTAATGAAACAAATTACTGTTTACCGTTACTGTTAACCATTACAATGCCGTTACTGACAATAAAATGCAATGTTATTATAATTTACTATAGGCTTAGTTCATCTGAGTGGATGCGCAGTGTAACGCATCTGTATTTTACGTGCCATAGAAAGGTGAATAGATCACCGACACTTTGACTCACACACTCAAAGAAAGATACAGAGCTAGAAAATAAAACGCAGAATTGCCCTACATGTAAATTATTTTCTTTCTTATATTTTTCTGTCAAAATAATGGAGATCTTTTGGAACTTATTCAGCTTTTCAGAACTGCCCGTTTCTCTGGTACAGTAATGGGCGGAACCAATTTTCTAGCAACAAATCTTATTGGCTGGCGGCCACCTATTATCGACCTTGTTTTGATTTCAGCAAATCAATCGAGGTAGTACGAGCTCGCATGCAATTTTTTTGATTATCGGAGGAAATCGTCCCTTCTCGTATGGTCGGAGCTGTATGGTGTGTGAGAAATTATGAGATAAGCAGAGTGCCTTACGAGCACTTCTCGACCTCACTATCACTTTTAAACATGTCAAAAAAATTTGGGAGCTGTCGGATTGAAAGCGTGACGTGTGTGCTGTTGAATGAGCCGATTTGTTGAGCAAACTGGAAATGACCAATCAGAAGCTAACTACAAAAGAAAACCACAGAAGAAGACAGGTGAACATGGCAGCGCCAAGGAGAATTTGGACTGTCGAGAAAGAGGACAAACTCGCTGAACTCTGGCAAGAACAGCCAGCGCTGTATGATATATATCGAGCAGCTTTTATTTATTTATTTATTTATTGTTGAGCCTTTGCTGCCACAAAAAAAAAGCCTACGCATAGGCTGGGAGAGAAACCTTCGCGGATGTTTGGGAACCTCGGCAGAGGTGGGATAGAGAAAAAAAAGCCCTCAGTGGAGGTAAGGGGATGGGACAGGGAAGCCTATGCAGAGGCTGGGAGAGAAACCTTCACAGAAGTTTTGGGAACCTCGGCAGAGGTGGGATAGGGTAGATAAAATCTGTCAGCGGAGGTAAGGTGGGGGGGGGGGGGTACCTTGTATTACCTTTTGAAAGAGCAGTGGGGTAGTTTGAAGCTTTGTGTGGAGTTGGTGAGAGTTAGCATAGCTTGGAGAATAGAAGATGAGTCTAAGCGAATGTAATTTCTAAAGGCTTCAGAAGACCAACGGCCGAGGGTTTGGATTTGGCTTGGGGTTAGACCTCTTTTAGCAGCAGTAGTGGCTGCTCCAATCCTGAAGGAATGGGAGGAGAAAGGATTTGGGTCTACTCCAGATTTAGCGAGGACGGACTTAAGGTGTTTTTGGAACCAAAACCTGGAGACGGGTTGGTTCAGCTCATCTAGGAAGAGGGGTTCGAGTGGGGAGGAGGCGAATGAGCTTCTGTAGGTTAAGTAAGCTCGAAGGGTTTGGTAAGGCTGTATGTATATGTATATATGTGATGACCTCTATTAAGTTGGTCGGTTTTACTATGCTTAGTGAAAAAGGACATGGTTTCCTGATTGATTATGGAAAGATTAGAAATGGTGGGATGTATGGATGGGTTAAATGGGGAATTCATGGTAAATTCGGAGCATCTTAAGAAACCAAAAAACGCCAGGGTGAACATGCCTTCTAGGGTGCGGTTAACGAGGGGGGAGCTGTAATGACGGCATAGGGTGGAGATGCAGAGGGTTAAGATCTCCAGGGTAATGGGCAGCCTTTGGTCAGGGCGGAGAGGGTTTTCTTTTTGGATGCCTTTGATGATGAGGTGGGTTTGAGCGTTAGAGAAAGTGGAGGAGGAAGAGCCGTATAGCAATTTATGGAAAAATTGGATTCCACTTAAATAGCCTTTAATAGAGTTAGCCTGAAGGAATCTGGAGGAGTGAAGGTATGAAATGAAGAATGTGATGGCTAGAAGGGAGAAATCCGGGAATTGGAGGTTATAGCTCAGGTGAAATGATTTAAAAGCTCTCCAAGCGGTAAGGTAGGATTGGAGAGTTCTAGGGGCGACAGCTAAGAGCATGGAATTTATGGATTTTTCGTACATGGGTCTGAGGGGATGATTTAAGTGAATATCAGCCGCGAAAATTGAGGAATTGGGGTCTGCAGGGGGTCGGCTTCCGGTGCCAGCATCCTGAATTTCTGAAACATAAAACGAGACAGAGAATCAGCAATGGAGTTTTCTTTCCCTGGGATATGTTTAGCAGTGAGAACAAATTGGTTAAGGGCAAAAGTCCGAACTAGGCGTCTTAGGAGAGGTATGATAGTGGGGGAGTGGGAGCTATGTTTGTTGATGCATTGGACTGTGGTTTCGTTGTCGCAATGGACGGCGATACAGGAGGAAGACCATTCTTTACCCCAGAGGGCAGCGGCCACTACGATCGGGTAGAGTTCGTAAAAGGGGTGTGGAAGCTATATGGAGAGGGATTTCATCTCAGGGGCCAGAGGGAGAAGAACCATCGGTTGCGATAGAAGCCTCCAAAACCTAGTGAGGGAGCTGCGTCAGTGAATAACTGGATGTCGATGGGGTTGGCTAGGCAGTCTTTGTAGAAAAAAGAATGGCCAATCTTTTGGGAAAGGAAGGAGACCCATAGCTGGAGTTTGGTTATGGGGTCTTCGAGGGCGGGTACTGATGAAGCGAGGGATAAAAGGTGGGAAATAAAGGGTCTGCCTTGTGGAATTATGTGCATGGCGAAGTTGAGGTGCCCGAGAACGGAGAGAAGTTCTCTTTTAGAGCACTGGGGGTGGGTTAGGAGGTTGGATGCGATAAGGGTAATCCTGTCTAGTTTTTCTTTGGGAAGGGAAGCCTCAAACTTTTGGGTGTCAAGATTAATGAAAATTCAGTGCATGTGGAGGGGCCCAGTGTTTTTTCCTGGGCTATTGGGATTCCAAAGTGGCTGAAAACTTTAAGGACCGTGGATAGGTCAGCTGCAGGCGGGGCGTTGGAGGGAGAAATTATGAGGAAAACGTCAAGGAGGTGGATGAGGTTGTGGATATTATAGTTATTATGGAGGATCCAGCAGATGACTTCGGAGAGCATGTTGAATATTTTGGGCCTGCTTTTACATCCGAAGGAGAGGCGGATGGCGAAATAAAATAGGTTTTGCCATTGGATGCAGAATAGGTGCCAAAAATCTGGGTGAATGGGCATTACTTTGAAGGCGGATGTGATATCGACTTTGGCCATCCAGGCGCCTTTGTCAACTCATTTAATCAGTTTGATGGCTTGGTCTACGTTGTGGTAAAGGAGGGAGAATTCTTCTAGGGGAATGAGACTATTAATGCTAGGGATTGGGAGAGTTATGGGGAGAGGAGAGAAAAGGGCTGAGCATGAAATTGGAGTCTAGTTCTTTTTTGACTAGAACATCCACTGATTCAGGGTCGGTAGTAGCGGATTATAGGTTGGGGCAAATTAGGGACTGAGTAGGTATGGTGATGACTGCGGGGTGGAATCCGTTAGTTAAACCTGATAACAGAAAATTTGAGAACGTCAGGATTTGCATGATGATCGGAAGCATTTATTAGAGTTAAAACCTAAGCAGATATTGGGGGTGGAGGGTAGGCAGACAGAAAAGAGAGAGGGAATATTTGGTGTGTAATTGGAAGATTGGGGTTTTTTGTGAGTCTGAGATTTAGGGGTGGAGGAGGAAGAGAAAGGGCAGTGGAAAAGTCGTGTGACAGATCAGTCGGTGAAGATCCTGTTATGAAGGTCCAGGGTGTCCCAGTAGATGCACTGGTTCCACTGGGACACCCTGGTGGCCGCTTTGGCAGAGAACATGCGATGGTATGTGTAAAAATGGGATCCCCCATAGGAGGACGCTCCGTAATGATGGCGAGGTAGTCGTTGAGTTCGCGCCTCCTATGGGGGTAAACGGTGCAAATGACGTCAGTGTACCGGAGGAATGCTGTGGAAAATTCAGGGAACGTGAGGGGACGTGAAGGATTAGAGGACAGATTTTTTAGAGTGAGGGTGAAGGTGTCGTATTCGACCCGGCGATCTGCAGGGCTGGGTGAAAAAGGAGAGAAGAGTGAGAAGAGGTCGATGTCTTTACCTGACAGAATTTGTTGGCGTAGGAGTGAGGAAACCAGGGTGGGCTCAGAGGATAAGTCATTGACGGGGGCTGGTAGGCGTTTTGCAGTGGCTAGAGAGAAAGGAGGAGGGGGAGGGGTTAGCGGAGAGAGAGTCAGAGGGGAAAGAAGGAAAGTCAGCACTGGAAGAGATAGAGGGTTGGATGGGATTGTCCATACGGGAGGGCCCGGTTTGTTGGGAGTCTGTGGAAAGAGGAAAAGAGAAGTTATGTCTCCTAAGTTATGTTATTGTCATTGTGTTCGTCAAGGTGAAGGGAACTTGGTGGAGCGGAAGGCCAGTTGGCGAAGAATTTGGCGATAGCTTTGAGGAGTTGAGCTGGGCTGACGGAGCTGGGTTACCTGGAAGATGGAGGTTTGCTTTGAGTAGGATCAACAGGAGGCTGGCGGCTGTGAGGTAATGGCAGTGGAGCTGTTTTTGAGTCCGAGCGGCTGGATTGACGTGGATGGGTTGGCGAGGCTGGTGTGAAGTGAGCGGCGTTTTTTTGTCAGCATTTTCTGTGTGGAGTGGCGGCCAGTGGAGAAGCATCAGGCAAGTGGAGGTAGCACACCTCTACCCCAAAAGGGTCTCGGCCCTATTTTGATACAGTAGCTCTACCCCACCATACTGCAGCGCTGGAAAACTGATCCGATACACGGGTCCTACCTCTTCTGTTATCATCCCGCAGACATTTTCCTTTTTTGTTTTTTATCTTTCTGTAGCTCAGCTCAGCTTTTATAAAGTAACATGTCCAACACAAAATTATATTTATAAATCGTATATCTTACTAAGAAACTATGCTTTGACCACAGGTCCAAAGCTGTAGTTCCAACCACGTACTTTGATTGCAAACGATTGTTTGAACTATGCTTTCAGGAAACACAGAATCATTGAATTATCCTGATAAATATGGGCTATTACAAACTCACCCCAGGTTATTTTTATGAGTTGCATGCTTATTTATTTTCACTCATTTATTTATTGTCACATTTATTTACTTAACTTTTTTATTTGTTGCTTATTTCCTTTTTTCACTCATTTATTTTACTTTTTTATCAGTTTATTTGTTTACTGTCACATATTTATTCATGAAGCTTTTTTGCTTATCTGTTTAGCTCTGATCCTTCCTTGTATGTAAAAATTGTTTTTTTGTGAAACTGCTACAGTAAGCATTAGTGTTATTAGTTGATCTCAAACAGACACACACATTCAAGCAGTCATAAGTGCTGAGGTCTCAGTTTCACAAACACAAATAGCACTCTATTCATAACACTAATAATGTGGCTGCATGACGCCGCTGTGTCCAAAATATCAGCTCTTCTCATCTCTTCTATCACCAAAACTCTGTTGATAGAAGAGATGATCTCAAACTCTAATCTCAAACTTGAGATCATTTGATTCAAAAGAACTAACTTGCAGAAACTCAAAACAGGCGTAATTCGTCTATCAGCGTTATCTGCATTTATGACTTTTTTTTCATCGTGGAGTTGGTGAAAAGTTGTACTTTGAAACGGCTGTACTTTGAAGTTCTGGAGGGGGGGGGTGAACCTTTGGGGCAGCGCTGAAAGCAGGCGCGAGGGTAGAAGAGGTGAATGAAGGCACTTTGATGTGGTGGGCTGACGATAGCCTGTTTAATGTGACCTGTCCAAATTCTAGGATGAACTTTTCCTGACATGTCAAAAAAGAGCTGAGGGGCACCTCTGTGAAGATCCCGCAGAGCACCAACACTCAAACCTGCCCCAGCCTGGTCTAGTCTGAGCAGTTCTGACTTTCCATTGAGTATTAAGTGCGGTGTATTTCCATGTCGGACCAAAATATGAACCCTCACCACTTTGAGAGTTTACAAACTGTCAAAATAAACACTTTAGGTTTCATCCAGCTGCAATTTATTTCTTTTGCTCAAGTTAAATGATTGCATTCCCGCTCTCGTGAGGTACTCTCAGGTGCTGGTGTTTAAATCCCAGCTGTGGCTTACATAAGTTGCTCCCGCTGGTTTAGAGAGGCTAAATAAAACCCAGTGCCTCCATCACTACAGGAAACAAGTGTGGTGGCATTCTTCTTTAAGACAGCTGAGGAACGGGTGAAAGAAAAAAACAAACACTGAGATGGCACGGTAATGAATTCAGGGTCTCAAAATCAGTTTCTCACAGTCAGCTGAAAGCTGGGGTCTTATCGCTCTGATTACTGCAAACCTGACTGAGAGACGCCTATAATAACTGCCACATTGTTTGGCTATGCTGACTGAGAGGGATATACAGAGGAAAAACTGAGGGGAAACAAACTCAGATCTGGAGATCTTGTCTGTTGCTGTTGCACAAAGCCATATTGTAAACTGAGCCAGGAACTGTACTGTACAGCACCAACAGACTGAATGCTGGGTGTTGAAGTATAAAAGTCCTTTTATAGAAAACATGAGATGAATAATAATGCTTTGATGACTAAACCAACATGAATTAGGCCTTATTTATTCTCTTAATGCACATTCAATGGTCTTATTGGGAATTGCTGCATGTTATTTCAAAGAAAAATCTGTTTATCTTTGTAATCTTTCATCGTAATGTAAATAAATTGCTCTTCCTCTGAAACAGCTGTGCAGGCTATTAGATAATGCTATAATAGCTGTTGTAGCAAAGAGCGGTTTGCCTCCATTCTGGCTAACTTTTTTAAATCCAAACAAATAGATCACTCAGATTTACATCACATGAAAGATAAATTGGTTGCAAAGACAATTCATGTTAACTTCAAAGTGCCTTAGAATAATGCAAGCAAAAAAATCATAAAGCATGCAAGCAAATGTAAATGTACATGTAAAATCAGACGGCATTAATATTGGTAATATATTTAAAGTAAAGGAGGAAACAAAAAAATTAAACATCACAAAACAAAATGTATAGGGCTCCCATTTTTGACATACATTTTCAGATTTATTTATGACCACACACTCTGACTGTTAAACAATATTTGCGTTGTAGCGCTTATTCTCTTCTCCCTGCCCTTAGGACGTGGCATTTGAGGCTCACTAACAGATTTGTTTGAACATTTCTTTCTTATTTATTTATATCGTCTTTTATGCGTTTTTCTGCGCAGGGTGTTTATTTTGTGGTTGGAAAATCTCATTCTGTCTCTGGAAAGCCATAGCTATTGTGATGCTAATTTTTGCCTTAAACCCTGAGGCTTGTCAGAGAGCCATCGCCATTGTCTCTGCCTTTAACTATAAAGAGAGATGGTATGAATGATGTTAACCTATTATCAAACAAAACATGTTAAAAGTTGGAACAAAGACTCAGAAATACCGGGAATTCATAAATCAAGTCAACTATTGTTGTATGATTTGAATACATGGACAGTTAGCCAGTATATTTTGGCTGGCAGGACCAGCAAATGATCCCTTCATGTCTTATCTGTCTCTCTAATAGCTCTTGTTCATTGTAAGGCTGGAAGGATTTGGCACAAGAGACCTTTTCAGCACCTTCACACTCTCGTTAGTGTCCCAGATGCACCTCAGGCTTTATGAGATGCTCTGTAGTGCTCATGTGTATTTCAAAAGAGGAGAAAATTATTTAGATTCTTCTTGATTATCCTGAGCCTTCAACTTCTAGGGCTTCTTTGGTTCTGCCAGTTATTGTTTGACCCTGAAATTCAATGTGACCATACATCCTCTTTTGTCCAAGCTTTGACTAAATTTCAAGGAATATTAAACAGTAACACAAACCAAATTTAGCACTGAGTATGTAAATAATGATTATTTAATTGGTTGGAAATGGGAGCGTTTTCCCGTACTTCCCAGTATTGTATTCATGCAACATGTTAAGAACAACACATTGCATGCTCTTCTCACAATATGCTGCTTGTCATTTTTCTAAATGATGAGGCTTTTTTTTGTTGGCAGCTCATTCAGAAGGTGTTCCTCTTTTTCAAAGGGGGAACTTTAAATACGAAAAAGTTACAAATGTCATGGCAGGTTAGCGAGTCATAGATTCTGAAAACAAAAATAGGTCCCCTGTGAACAGAAAAGCCAAAGGTGGCCAAGAAATGTCATGATCAGTGGTAGGTGGGAACCTCTTGCTGGGTTCGTAACTCATTCTGGATATGCTTTGCATGGTCATGGGTTGTTCTGCTGTAATGTGCTACTGGTGTGGATGGACAGCAGTCCAGACATATGGCATGTTTTAGAGTGGAAAAGAATACATTGCCAGCTGGCTGAATCCACTGGATGCTGTGTGTGTGTCCGACTTGTCTTGAACCTCAGCTGTTATTAAATTCAGCATGAAACAGAAATTGTGATCATCTTTTTTTCCCTACTGTGACGCATTAAATAAATGTATAAATGCAGCCTTGGTGAAAATAAAATATTTTTTTCAAAGACCAGGGACAGTCAAAATGTTTGTTTGTATTAATGTTGAACTCTATATCAGTTCCTTATTGAAGGTTTTTTTTAAACGCGTGTATGCATTGAAATTCACAACCAGTTATGAAGTTTTATAGCCATGGTATTCTGTAAGCAGAGATGGACATAGGTGTGGGGTGAGGCTTCATGTGTGGTCTGAGTGTGTACAGGTTGTGTGTGTGTGTGTATGTGTGTCAGGTTCACTGCCTCAGTATCCTGCATGGTCAGCAAACCTCATATGAAATGAACACTTAATGACTTAATCTCTCTTTTCCCTCTCCTTATTATGCTATTTTTCAACAACCTAATTATGAGATCATTTACAGTACTCCATCCAGGTGTGTTGATTTAAACCTGAAGAGTGCAGTTTTTTGGTTAAATCAGTGCTGTTGCCTTGATAGTGTTTTGATAGAACAAAACTGTGACAGTGTTTAAACTTTCAGAACGAATCAACTTGAGCTTATATTTGTTTCTGCAACTTGGACAAGAGAAAATATTTTATGGTCCAAAAGGTCGCATCTTTAAGGTCGACTCTGATACCCACAGGTGCAGATTTCACAGCATGTGCGTCACATTAGAATTCACCTAAACATTTGGTGTAGAAATAATTTCCACTTATAAATTGCTAGTAAAAAAGACTGAAATCCGTGTTTTCTTGTAAATTGTATTCCAATAGTCTTTGGTTTATTTGTTTCTTCTTCTTTCACATTTCCCCTCTCTCTTTCTTTCTGTCTCCACCTCATGGATCTTTGGGAATGGAAACCTCAGAACTGCTGAGTGCTGACAGGAACAACCAGGTTTGGACTCTGTGTGTGTGTGTGTGTGTAACAGTAACATGGTGAAGGCACACTTGGAATATGCAGCATAGCAAAGCATGGATCACACTCCACCAATGGCCACCCAATATAATGGGTTTTCTGCAGTTGAAGGGGGGTGTAGATAATCAACCTGACATATTCAGCAAGAATGCTTGAAAGCACACACAGAAGTGAAGTCTTGTGACTGAGGCTTTGGCAGGGACTGACAGGACTGTGATTGTGTTTTGTGTTGAGTTTCAGCTCATGAGATCCACATGCATGTCCATGTATTTACTGCCAGCTGCCACACATTCCAGCTGCCTGTTCTCAAAAACTGAAGCCTGAGGAATGCTGGAGGTGGACACAAAAAGCACTGATAACCTTTTTATTCATAACTGTTTAGCCTGTTAATCCTAAATATAATCATATAGTAAGTACTGTAGTTTGTTAATATTACTTAGTTCTTAAAGGTATAATTATACAGTTACAGGGACACCTTAAAATATATTGTACCAACTGTGATAAATAAAATAATCTTTTGGCAGTTTTGATTTTATGTTTATATAATCTTTGCAGAATCTGTGAGATTAAAAAATATAGAGGGAGCATTTTTAAACAATGGATGTCAGTTATTTACAAATCATTACTTTAGACTGGAGAGTTGAAAGAATGAAGAATGTCGATGAGATTTTCAAAATGATACATAGTTCAGGACTACTTTAACAAGTTTTAATTTAGGCCCTTGGTTAACCTCAATCACCCAATCTACCGTTATGAGAAAATAGAAGTAAAGCTTTTACACTACATTATTGCAAATTCTTCATGTGGAATGTATGACAGCTATGTAGTGCTGTTTGAAAGTTTTTTTTATATTAAAAAGCTTTCTCCTATTTCATCTAAGTATGCCGAGTTGCGTTTCACTGACAATAAAATTACGCAGCTTTTTTGCAATGGTTTTTGCATTGTGAAAAAGAATTGTATATTTGTGTGTGTGCGAGACAAAAGTCACAGTTAGAAGGTGAGTTAGAGTGCAAGTGTTAAAGGACAGAGAACATATGGGTGTGTGGAGAGAGTGTGTTTGCAAACCCCAGAGCTTATCAGTAGGTCATGGGTGGGGGAAACAGAAACTGTATCTCACCTTAACCTTGACTGTTCATGAGAGGGAATACCATACACATGCTCTTTATATTACAAATATGAAAAAACAAAAGGTCCAGCTTTTCTCAGAACTAAGGTTTAACTAACTGATATTTTTGGTGTTTTAGTGGATATGTAAAGTATATATACAAGGGCCATCAAACTGACCAAAAGTGCAAGGGCGTAGGTTTGATGTTGACATTGGTGGGGACATGACAGCAATAATTACACAATTGTGATTATGTAAACCAACAACATTACATTCATTCACTCATAACAAAAAAAAAATGTTTTTCGGGGTTAACGTTAACTTTTTATGTCTGTGTTTATCTCTTGTACATCTTCTTCAGAGTACTGTACTACATGTGCACCTGCAGGCAGAGTGTGAATTAAACAGTGTATTTCTATAATAAAAAAATATTCAAATGAATTGGACCAATACTGGTAAAAATAAATATATAAATAAACCATAAACATGCCTGGAACTTTGCTGCTGCTATAGTAAGGAACACATCTTTCACGCTGATTGACATTCTCAACTGATTGACAGGTAAACTGCTTGTTTTTATTGTAGGGTTGTTTTTAAGTTAGTGGATATATCACTAATTATAATATAATTATAATATTAGGTAGCACAATTGTTAACTGATAACATTGATAATAATAAGAAAAGATTCTCAAACAGCAAATCACCTTATAAAAATAATTTCTGAAAAAACTTCATCAAATTTACAGTAAAATAGATGCAGCTGTTGTAAGAATTTTACCGTAAAAAATACAGTAGCAACATTTAAGGTTTTACTGTAACTTAAATTTACAGTTACTAATATTATGTTAATATACCAATCTTTTCGAAGAAATGAAATCTGTTTTGTATCTTTGTAAAACTCTGAAAACCACAAAAAGCAGGTGGTGATGAGAAAGTCACATGATGAACCAAAACCTATCACAAGCTTTTTAATTTCAACATATACAGTACTGTGCAAAAGTCTTAGGCCAGTATTTTCAAAAACAATGCTATGGGCAAGTGTACCTCGGAACAGAAGCTGTTTTACCAAAAGCTGTAATACCAAATATTTATTTAATTTAGTTAACAGATGTTAATTTAGAAATTAAATCTATTTATGGCATTATTTTTGAAAGCATTGTAATTTTACAGCATTTTTATACGAGTGTCTAAAACTTTGAACAATAATTTCACTGCATTATTATTTAATGACAAAAATAACGTTTGGAAATGTTGAAAACTGACACGCTACTGCAAAAGATGGAAATAACCGACTTAAAACCATTTTTTGTTGGTGAAAATACAAGTTGCCTAAAACTTTTGCACAGAACTATATAAAAAGTTCTGGGAATTTCAATTGACATATGTAATGTCTACTAAGTTTTTTCGCTGTATATAGTAGAGGAAATTAGCATTTTGACTTTGACTACAGTATTTTTACAGTCTTTTACTGTTAAATTCACTGTTATTTTTTTACAGTGTGGGACACTGAAGACTGGAGTAATGTCTGCTGAAAATAGCCAAGACATTAGCATTTTCATTAATCATTGCATGCAACTTGTGAGGTGAGTTTCATGTGATGCTGTCTGCTTTTACATCTCAGTGGCATTTACAGTGTGGTCGGTATCTGTGTTGTGATGTAAGATTGGCGCTGTAGAGAGCAGCTGTCCCGTGGAGAGATATAGCCAGTGTGGACATGTACAGTCTCTGGGTGTGCTTTGTGCTTGGAAAAAAAAAAATCTCTTCACAGGTCACCTGGGTCAAGAACATTACCATGTATGACTATGGATACCTGCCCATATGTGAGAGAGATCGTGTGAGGGCAAGAAGGTATGAATGAGCTCTCAAACTGATTTATGCTTTTCAGAAATGCAGCTGTTTGAGTGCTAATTAAGGTTGAGCAAAGGTTAGTACATCAGAGAAAGGTGATTAGTTACAGAGAGTTTTCATATGCTTGTTAGCATGGCTGTGGAGTAGAATGAGTGTCAGGATTGTTTTTATGTTAAGTATTGGTTTATTATGAAGCCAGTTTATTCAAAGTTACTGCCAAATGAACCCTTGTGAGAAAACATGTGCTTGATTGTATTGATTGTGTTTCTAAACACTTGTGAGTACTCTTGTAATTAGTGTACTTTGAAATGTAAAAAAAAAAAAAAATTAAAGTACAGTAAATAAATTCATCTTAACACTTAAATAAACACTTATTTGAAGTGTTAACATACTAAACAGATATGGTACTTTATTAATGTGATAATGTGAACTGTAACTATAACAGCAGTGGATAAGTAGGCTACATGAGTTAAAAATCATACAGCAGATATGCACTTTTTTTATAATTTTAAATGTTTTTTTTCTTAACATTAATTAATTACATACAATTAGAAATGTTAGAAATTGCTAATATTACATTTACTAACAAATTTGAAGACTAAAAATTATATCTGCATTAATTATACTATCTGCATAATATCTGCATGAATTGAACTAACATGATCATGAACATTTTGATTAACTAACATTGACAAAAATTAATAGACGCTTATTGGCCTATTGTTAGTTGTGTTAACAAATAAAAATATTATTTTAAAATGTACAATTATTAAGTGAGATTAGTCTTCCTCTATAGCTGGCTTTTTATGCATTTTATATAAATATATATATATATACACATTATTTCAATGTTTAATTAAATTAAAAAAAAGAATAATAATAATAATAATGTTACAAAAATAATACATATGAAAATAATAAATAAATAAATAGTTATTTATTTAAAAAAATGTTTAAAAGATTTTTTAAATGTAGTAAATAATATTAATGTTTATTTAAATTCTAGGTCTAGGATGATAGAAAGCTATGCATAAAATACTCTCTTTTTTATAATAGAAAAATAGAAAATGAATCTATCCTATTAGTTAAATAGAAATACCTGTACTTGACAGAATACTCGTGAATGAAGATTCTAGTGAAGGAGCAGTCATAAATCAAACTGGAATATCTTGCTCAGGGACCAGTGATGACAGGACAGGACTTTGGCCTCTGGAGCTGCATTGTATTGTACCAACAACATCACTGTGTTTCTACTTGTCTGTTTAGTTGCAAACACTAAAGGGAATTATTAAAATATAAGTCTGAGTGAAAGACATCATTAAAGATAGTCATTTACTAAGCAGCTCAATACAGCATTCTCTCTGAGTGTGTACCATAAATATAGTGTTGTTGTAACCACCCTGCATGCTCTTTAAGCTTCAGTTCTTGACACAAGAGCTCAAACAACACTAACATGACAGATTGTCCATGGTCTTTGGTGGAGGAGCATTTAAAGGCCAAAGTCTAGACACTGTTGCTTTAAGTGCTGTAAAATTGAAATACTTAATGTTCATTAGCTGCTGAATGAAACATCATTCATCATGATGTGAATGCTTTCATATAAACAGACCAGAAGAGTGTTTGAATCAGGAGCTGTAGATTGAATGCTGAGGCTGTAGACAGAGATGGGATGGAGAGGGCTGGTTGGAGTCTTTCTCTCTAATTAGGCTTGTTTGATAAGAAACAGATGTCTATTAATAAACTGATGCTGTGCTTTGTGTTCCCTCGAATGCCTGTGTTCCAGGAGCGGAGCAAGGACATAAAAGCATTCCTGCCAATTCCTCTGTGGGACGCCGAGCTCAGCACACATATGCATGCACATACTCCACGATCCTGAGTTCAACTAGACCTGTGAACAGCTGTATTTAGCTTATGATTCTTACATGTAAACAAGCCCAAACAAAAAGCACGAGTGTACTGAGTCTATAAGTTTCTCATATCATTAATAAAAAAGAAAACCCTGCCTTTGCCTTTAAACCATCCGGTGCTGCATGCACTTTTACAAGCTGTTTGGACTGAAATGTGTGTTGGGAGTGTGTGTGCACAACCACCCTACAATGATAAAGATCCACCAGTAGTTTTGTTTTAATTTAAGAAGAATACGTTGCCCCTTCTGAAATCAAACCATTCTCAAATGCATGTCGGTGTGGCGTCACATGTGGCCACGCCCACCGTAGTTGATTGACAGCAGCGTGTCACACAGACTGAACTGGTGTTTTATCTCACACCCGCCCTGAGTAAGCCGTCTTCAGACTCAGAAGACTCCTAAGCCATATAGGTGTTTTGTTGTGGAATGTATTAATGAACATACAGTAGCAATAGTGATTTATCCCCGACATTTGAGTGACTGAAGACGCAGAGGATTTACATTACGTTTGGTTCTGAACAGATACGCGATCTTGATCAACCAAAATGCGTCTATGTTCACGCGAATCTTTCCTAATAGTGTGCTAATTAGCAAGTTTCACTATGAATACGGCTAAAAAAAGATCTTCCGAGAACGCCTCGGAAAAGAGGGGTGGGGTCAGCGGAGCTCGTAATGATTTAAAGGGGAAGTACACAGAACAGAGTGAATTCAAAAGAGCTGTCTCTATAAACTATATTACAAACTTTCCTTTAAGACCCTAAAGAATCATATAAGCTTGCGGAAAATTGGCTTTGTATGACTTCTTTAAAAAATGATCACTATAAAGCTTGAATAATTAATGTAAAGATATTCTCAATATCTTAAAGCTGATTAAAATATGTTAATTCACAGTATAATCTGTTATCTTTATCTGTATATATTTATATATATATTTATTTTTATAATTTGATATAACTTATTATACAATTATGCTAATACTTACGTATTTGTGGTTAAAACTTAAAAACAATATGTGATGATATATTAATTTTGGTGTTGCTGTTTAGTAATCTTTAAAGGTAGAAATAATTATTGCAATATAGATTTTTTTGCATAAAAATATTAACTGCTTAAAAAACTTACCAACCACTAAAGGCCTCATGAGTACAGTACATAATAATGCGTTTTACAATGTATTATGGGTATACAAAGTGTTGTGAGATATCTGAGCTGTAGTGGAATCACTGCGAACATTTGCGTATTGGTAATCACCATTGTTTCACATATTATTCTGCAATTATGAGTTCAAGAGGTAACGGCAACATTTGAAGGTTAAAATATTTAGTGAACCAGTGTGGAATGCATCATTCCAGACCTTGATGATTCCAGATGTCTCCTGTCTTTTGTTTGGGCTTGTTTACATGTCAAAAGTATTTAGTTTCTTTCCAATCACAACTAATTAAATTGCACTTCCTGTTCCTTCGATCCAGTCAGTTGTGTAGAACAGAACAGTCTCTGCCTGAGGCGCACTGGCTGCTTATTGTTATAGTGCCTTTTCTTTCTTCCCTTGGAGAAAAAGTTCATTGACTCCCTCCACCAGTTTTTATGTTTTCCTCCACATGCCTGGAAAAGTTAAATCCATCTTTTATTTGTGCCTTTCTTTCTTTCTTTCTAAATGCCACATACACATACGGATGATGTACCTATCTAAACATACATGGAATAGAGAAATAAAGATAAACCAGTATATTCCATACTCAGATTCAAGAGAGAAAGATTAGGCCCCTCAGGGGTTAACCCTTTCTGGGGTTAAAAGGGTATTTGACACCCTGTACACAATGGGAGGAAGTGAAGTTTGTTTTTGCACCTTCCCTCAGGCCAGAATCAAACTATACAAATATATAAGGAGCCCAGACCCTCAGAGCTCTCCCTCTCCCTTTCTTTCTGTGTATGTGTGCATTAGTCGCCTCCTGGGCCCCTTGTGGTTTCCCCCCATTGCCTGCTGGCACATTGACAGAGGTCAGAATAATAAACAGCACGTTGATGGACCTTGACCTGAGAAAGTCCATGCTTCCCCAGAGAGAGCTGAACCCTGGAATGTTTTGTCAGGTAACCTAACATATGCTTGATGTGGTAATAACTGAATTAAGCCTCGTCTCCTGAAACATGTCAATTTCTACAAAGCTCATCACTCTAAAAGAGCAAGGTGTGCTCTAATTGGTCATCTATCCAGTGCATTGTGATTGTTCCAATACCGCAAGTGTGTGGTGGAAATGTTTCATTTTCACAATGAAACCAGAACATGTCTCCAGAACATGGCGCCTGCAGCAACACTACAGCAAGAATAATAGCTCCGCCCTCTTTCTTTGCGTAAACATTTGGGCGGTGTTTGAAAATAAACCCACACTGTGATGTAGAAAAGTGGGGGCATGTTTAAACAAGCTGTTTTAGGGGGGTGTGGACAAGTCATAACTTTTATAAAGAACATCTCTTTTGAAACTTTAGGGATGTTATCTATGCACTGTACACTGAAAGATTGAAGGATTTTAAAAATCTAAACAGAGGTTCAAAATTAAGATAATATAATTTTCACTCAGCCTTGCAAGTCTGGACGACTTAAATAATACTTTTGGCTTTTAATCAGTTAAATGAGAAACAATAATGTACAATACGTGAAAAATAATGTGTTTTTGAAACTGAAACCACATAAACACATTACATTAAATACATAAAATATGCACCAAATACATAAAATAATGTTATTTTTAGCAACATCATATGACCCTTTTAATTTGTACGATTTCATGTGTTTTCAAACAATATGATTTTGTTTCAGTGACGTTTATGTTTAAGAGTTAACCTCCATTCTTTTTTTTATTTAAAAATCATTTTTCGTTACAATTTACATTGTAAAGACTCACACAAAATTGACACCTTTTAAATTAGCTACACTTTCTGTGAGATCAGGTTGATATTCCTGTGTTTTCTACACCTTGTTTTAACTAGGGTGTGATATACTACTATATTTTACTGCAGTCCCAAATCACAATCTAATTAAATCAATACCTACCTAAAGTCCATTAGCTTGTAGCAATTTGTAAAGGTTAGATAAACTAGAAAAGCACCAAACAAAACAGAGAATAGATGGAAACAGCCTCGTGAGAACAAGATCAAAGGAAAGCATAGAGCTGAAATGTAAGACAGAGCAGGGAAAACGACCGAGGTGGCAAAAATCCATCTAGCATCCCACCAGAAAAGCTTAAAAAATGGAGCAAGTGAAAGAAAGAGAATGAAAGGGGGACTCAGTTCCAAGCCCACACATAATTGGCCAGCGGAGAGAGTGGTGGAAAGAAAAGAGTGAGTGTGTGAGTGAAGGAGAGAGGCAGGGAATGTCATGCATGAGCTACCTGCCAAGCTTTAGGGGAATGAGCAGTTTAAGTGGCATATGAATCCAGCCTGACTGACTTATGTATTGTTGTACGCTTTCATTCTCTAGCTCTGCGAGAAGGATTTCAGACAGTCCTGTCGACTTTCCACTGTTTACATTTGCAGCAAGACTCTTAACCCTGTTGTTTTTTCGTGTCGCCTCAGTGTTGTGCTGTCTAATAAAGGCAAAGCCCCCATAAAATAAACAATCTTATTGTATATAGTATTAAAATATGAATACAAATCACACGTGCTAATAGGTTCTTAGTAAATGCTGTCGTCGTGTCTTAATGTGTAATATTCAAACATCTCTACTCTTCTTTGTTCTGCCTCCAAACTCTAATTTTGGCAAGAGACCTGTGTCCATTTCATCATCGATGACTGTTTTTGGCTAGGACCTCGGTTTAAGATTTGTGGCATATATTTAGTGTGAAAATAGATTTAGAGAGCCATTCAAACAACTACTGATTCATATGGCATGCTGTTATGGTTGACACTTTTGGCCAGAGAGTGTGGCTTTATGGGAGTCCCCATTAACGGCTGGCTCAACACCCTTCAATCATGCTCAACTAAGACCACGGGCCTGAAGAGACGAGCCGTAGAGAACCGCTGAGAGAGTACTGATAGCTGTACAGCGGCTACCAGTCGAGAGTGAGAGTTGTGGCTCCAGCTGGTGTGTTTTATCCGAGTAATTAGCTGTAATCAGTCCTCTCAGCTCTCTGGGTGTTCCAGAGCCCTGTTTTCACACGCTGACACACACACATAAGCACAGTAAACAGGCAGCTAGCACTGCTGCGGCATGCAATAGCTTCACAAAATGTAACAATTTTTAATGTTGCACAAGATATCACCTCAATATACAAAGACGTTTTTTATAGTTCAGTACAAGTTTTTTTTGCAGCATTGCCTATAATTTTGTGCATTTTTGCTACATCGATGAATACTAAATCAAGTCAAAGTTAGTAGTCGTTCCTGAATGAATCGCTTGACTGAATAAAACACAAAGTAATTGTGTTTATTTCCTGAAGGAATCTGTGTTTCTCAATGAATCCCTTGAACAGTTCTGAGAAACACACAGAAGTGGTGCTTCATTCCTGAATGAATCGGTTGACCCAGCGATTCCAGAGCAACTCATAGTAGTGATGTTTTGTTTCTGAGTGCACCAGTGTTTTCTAAATGAGTGGGTTTACTGAATGACTCAAAGCACACAGTAGCAGTGTTTCGTTCCTAAATATTTTGTGTCTGAATTAGTGTTTGCTTAAAAAAATGTATTTAATGTAATGGTGTTTCGTTCCTGAATTAAACCGGTTCAACAAATTTGTTCACTGAATCATTTGATCATTCACTTAAAAAGAGTCACTTGTTTCATACTTGAATGAACCAGCATTTTAGAACAAATCAATTAACTATATCAATTCATGATTCACTCAAAGAGTCACTTGTTACATTCCTGAATGAATCAGCATTTCTGAACAAACTGGGAGACTGAATAATTTGACTATTCATTTGAACAGTCATCATCCATCCATTCATCCATGAATGAATCATATCCCACAACTAGCCTAAATTACAAAAAAAGAAAGAAAGGTCCAAACTCCTATTAAGGTTAATGTCTCATGTATTCCATCTTTTTATAACATAAAGAAAAACTGAAGCTGAAGTTAGTAAACTACTAGCTAATTTAAAACAACAACATCATTTTAAAAGTTCCTGACATGCCTCAGTTTAAAAAGCTGCCCTCCTGCTTGTTTGGAGTGCTTTAAGGAGCTGCTTGTTTGTATGTTCCGGTCTTAATATGAAGTTGGCCCTCTCTCTCATAAAGTGGTTTGTGCGTGTGTGTGTGCGCGCGTGTGTGCGTGAGTCTGTTCCCTCATATGTTTGGCACATGTTGGCTCAGTGTTCCTTCTCTCTGTAATGGCTGGTATCCCTCACAACAGTTAGTGGACCTCCCCTTCTGACCCACACACACACACACACACACACCCTAAACCTGATTAGATCGGTTAAACTGCATTAGAGCATAATGAAGTGGTCTAACAACCATATTCTCAACTCGAAGAGCAGTAGATGAATCACAGACGTCTGCAGGAACTTTTACACAATTCAACAAATTAAATTATTATAAACTATTTCAAGACATTAGCAACACCATATTTGATCTAAACAAACACTTGCTATTCCCAACAATTGACTGCTTTAAATAAACCTGTTGCATTTTTGTCCATTTGAACGCCTGTCTTCCGTTTTCTCAGAAGCTTGGGTGAAGTCAGGTAATGTACAGTATGTGTTTGTCCACCTGCTTTAGTCTAGCGCACATTATAAGCTATAAATCTGATCTG
>JAUYWG010000041.1:12638328-12653331 GCA_034779775.1 Enteromius afrohamiltoni
AAATAGAAAAGACAAAAGAATCTATATATATATATATATATATATATATATATATATGAAACACTTCAATATATTGTTTTCTGCAACAGTTAATATGAAAAAAAAAGTAAAGTCTTAAAGGCGACTATAAATCCACTATATACTTTAATTTCAAAGGGTCTTTGATTTTGCTTTCTATCATAAAAATTAATATTAATATGGAATTTCATAATTTAATATGACTGTGGTGCAGAATGTATTGACAGGCATTTATGTTCAACTAAAATATATCCATCAATAATTTCTATTGAAACTTCTATGTCATGAATTTATTAAGTAATTAAACATTTGTAATGAATTGCAATTTATTATGATCAAGTACTTTAGAGTACATGTGCTTTAGTATGCTAGCCAACACATCAAAATAAGCACGGCAAAAGATTTAGTATTTTCAAGTACAGTAAATACAAAGTTAATAACAAAGTGCACTTTTTTTTAATTAAGAGTTGAGAAACATAATAATCTCTTTGAGTACGCTTATATGGCTTTTTATTTCATTAATATGATTTTATCTGCAATCTTTGAAAATATACTTTTAAGATTTGTAGCACACTGCAAGTACACAAGTACAATTAAGCGCACTTCTTTTTCATGTTTGCTGTTCTCTGTCAGTTAATGTGTACAAACTGTGTAAATATATAACCCATTTGCATGAATAACAAAGGTGCTGTAGTATGGAAGTAAATGAAGCCCTTATATTTATGTAAAGATTGATGCCAGCAGTCTAACTGACAGTGGTTTGGGGGTCTGTGTCATATGTTATGATTCTAAGCATAAACTAATTTACAGTAACAAGCTTTATCATATTGTCTAAACATGTCTGCTTTAATGCTGACATATTACATTGGCTCTTGTTTTTCACTCTCGTACCCCTCACAAGGACTCTCTCACAGTGGAAGGCCCGCAGACCATTAGCTTTGAATAACAGTAACCAGTGTGCTTAGATTTGACTCTGTTCCCGAGCTGCAGTAGACTCATAAAGCTCAGCAGCTGTAAATGTACTCATTTGCACTCCTTGTGGCCAGTGTTTACAATGAAGCTTGAAGCTTGAAGCAATGAGCTTTTCTGATAACCTGCCCTCGGATAATTTTACATGTTCCCATTAAACTTTAGGCCATGCTCTCTTTCTCTGTCTAGCTCTGACAGTTTTCCGAAGTGGAGTTCAAGGACTTTTTTTATCATGGGAAGCTCATAAAACAAACTCCAGTAAAGTTACTGTATTAAAACGTTTACAGCGAGTGCTTTTAATTAAAGGACTTTTATTTCCAAAACAGAGATTATTGTTGTGTATTGGCCACTGTTATATGAAACTGTACTGTTTTTAAATGAATGTAATGTTGCACAGGACAAATTGTGCTTGTAGACTTAAAAATAATGTCATTTGGGATGCAAATATGGCATTATATCAGTTATTGGTGTTTAATAGTTGCTGTAATTTCCTCTAATTTTATGTATAGGTTAATGTTTATTTAATAACACTGTTTATTGTAATCTTTCGCAAATATCATCAAATTTCTTTAAGTAAAGTTTTTTTTTAAATAGTACTATTAATATTGATTTATCTAAGGTTTATAGTGATGTGTGCAGATGCCAAAATTATCAATTAGAAGTATAAATTTGGGCTGATTTAACGTTCATCTCACAGGTTTTATGTGAATCGTGTCAAAGGCTCACACACAAACACATTCCTCACCCCTGCTCTGCTCTGCTTTCATTCGCTCTCTATCAGATGATGTCACAGCTATAAACACCTAACCTGAGGTGATATATAAAGGTTGTGGTCACGTTAATTTGACCAGAGGTCCTCTGACTCAGCGAAACTACGACCAGAAGCAGGTCTCACTCACCTGTCCAAACAGTCCTTCATATACACACATAAAGACTGCACAAACAGAGCTGTTCTGGTTAAACTGTGTGCCTGTGGCAGGTTGTAGAAGTGATGTTTAAAAAAAGTGGACCTCTCGACCTCAGAGCTCCAGTACAATCAGCAGTCTCTTCACACAGCTGCTGCTCTATACCCTCTAAAAGAAGAAAAACATAATTGAATGAATGGAGCTGACATGAATTGCAGCTAATTCAGGTGAATTGGGCCACTTTTGACATTGAGATGACAATCAATGTCATTTTACCCAGAAAACACCCTACAGTGTACTAAAAGTGTGCCATGGCTACCTGATCTCATGAAAGTGTGCATAAATAGTGTGCAAGATAAAAACAAAAAAAAGTGGTATTGATAAATGAATATTGACTTTGGCGTGTATATTCTATGTGATGGGAAAGATTAGAGTTTACATATGCACACCAAACGCATGCAAGTCCATTTTTGCATATCAATACCACAAGTTTTCCTTTTATTTGGTGTACAGCATTTTCATGAGACTGGGCTCATATAATATGCAATTAGTTGAACAAAAGTGTGATTTTTATTATTTTTGTTTTACTGATTATAATCTAAATACTTTTTATGTAATTTTCCAGAGATGGGACTCAAGTCTCCAATGACTCAAGTCTGTCACTAAATGAAAATAATTGAATCATGAAACTTTAAATTCACCTCTCAAATAATAGTGCTTTCACGTGTTTGCGCTTCCTCATAATAAATAGTATGCCAGGGGTGAGCCGTCGGTGGACTCCAAGCCCTAGTGAACCCTAGCGAGGGCAGAGCTCGGCGTCCGGCTCGGACCCTGCGTGCCTCCCCTGAAGGAAGGTTTGAGAACTGGCGGAGAAGGGGCGGAGGAGGGATGCACAAAAGATGTGGGAGGGAAGAATATGGGTTTGAATCTGACTGAATGGATGAAATGAGGATGATTAGTTAATGCGGCACCAGCTGCGGATGATTCGTACACACTTCTTCCGAAACTAGTTTTGCAATGTCACTTAATGTCAAATATCCATTTTAGCAGTGTTGCTGTTGAAGCCAAATGCAATTCAAATTGAATATACACTCTTAATAAAGGTGCCTAAAATGTTTTTTCCCAGCAGTGCCATTTTTTTGGTTTCACAAAGAATCGATCAGTCAGATTTTTAAAGAATCTCTTTCTTACATTTTGATAATCTGAAGAACCTTCTTTCAACACAGAGCAACTTTTTTGAAATAGAAAGGTTCTTCAGATGTTAAAGGTTCTTTATGGAACCATTTATACAAAAAAAGGTTGTTCTATGGCATCGTGGAGCACCTTTATTTTATGTTGGCAGTTTATCATATTGAGTGAGCCTTTCTTTCCATAGTTCCTGAATGAATCAACTCTTTTGAATGGATCAGTTAGGACAGTGATTTTGCCACATACAGTTTTAATTTCATAATTAAAAGTTGACTATCATTTAATTTCATTGCTTAATTGTGTCTTTACGTTTGTGATAAATTGTCATGATAATAGATTTGTAATTAAAAAAAGTTACATTTGAATATATATAAAATAACCCACTTGTTTCTGTTTTCAACTTGACTTGACTTGGTTTGTTTGCACTTGGACTTGAGACTTGCTGGAGACTTGAACATTTTTGAGTTGATGTTGAACTTTAACGTAATTTCTATCAAAACTTGAATGTCAAAAACTTTAAATGTAACATTAACTAACAAAATACAGTTAAAATTGTCATAAAGTAATTTAAAATGAATGCACATCTTACAAAAACAACAAAGGGTTATTAATCAATGATTTAAGATGTACATTTCTGACAATATTTTTTTTTTACAAAAGTATGTTAAAAGTATTTTTTCTTTAATTAGTGTTATATTATCTGCAAGTACATTTAAAAACATACGGTCAGTAAAGTACAAGGGCAGTAAAATATAAAAAGGACTTAAAAGGACAGTAAAATGTAACCTACAGAAATATAAAATGTTCTTATTGTCTGTGCCTTAAAGCAGCATTAATTATTTAAAAGCATATCCCTGACTCCACAATGAGCAGCTGATGCCTGGAATCAAATTACTCTGGTAGAACAATTTCTATACGTAACATTCCATACGTAAGATACTAGTAAAAAAAAAAAAAAAAGGGAGATTCCTTTGCTGAAATTCATAATTGTGATAAATATGGCCAAATAATGAGCAAATGGAAGGAATTTAACCCATGGTGTTATGAAACCTCTCAACTGGCAGACCTTAAGTTCATAAGGCCCATTAATTTTACATCACTTAAACTTGCTTAAAAATACAGTATATTTTAGTACAGAGATTTATATCAAACTGTAACCAATGCTAATACATGCTAGTTTGAACTAAAGCTATGTTTGATTGTAAAAATGACATTGTTATACAACACAATTTATTTATTTTCCAGATTAGACAATAAGTTTGGCCCACCATCAGTCCCACTACACTAATAAAGCTATCCTGTTCCCACTGTTACACCAAATTACAACAAATGTGTCACAGAACAGACAGTGTGTATACAATCAGACTGACAGTGAACCATTAAAAGAGAGTGAAAGAGACACAGAAAAAGAGCAATTGGGAATAACTCTGTTTGTTTTGTGGACTCCCACTCAGTTGGTTTTGAGTATCAGGTGTTGGATCAACAGTAGCAGGCTCACTGCGCACCATCACTGCACAGACTGAATCACTCCCTACAGGATTCCTTAGTGGCATTTGAAAATATTTAGAGAGTGAGAGAAATTTGTGTGCATGCCACAAAGTGAATGAATGAGAGAGAAAATATGTCAGAGCATGCATGGACTCATCGTAAATCTCTTGACACATTCATAATTTTACATGTTCTACTTTTGATTCGGCTGTAACGTATGTGTTTTTCAGCAGTGTGTAACCTACGAGCAGTAGTTGTACAGTAGTACCATAAATCACAGCAACTATGTCTATCTATCTATCTATCTATCTATACATCCATCCATCCATCCATCCATCAGTAAAACTGTGAATGAATATGCCTCCTGGCTTCAGGTTTTCGGTCAAGTATCGAGTTTAAGGCCAATTATCCTGTGGCATAAACCTTGTTCAGCTGTGCTTATTTTATTTTCTCAGCTGATTTATGAAAATCATGGATTGGTGTAAAGTTTTTGGACTGTGCACCCACACATCTTTTCTTAAAACTCTCTCACACTTGAAAGCGGGAACAATTTATCCTCTATTTCACATACCGCAGAAAGAAAAAAAGTCTTATCACAAAGCTCTGATTGTTCAGTTCGAATGCTCCCTCCAACAGAAGCGTGCACACACACACACACACACACACACAAACAGGCAGGAAAAATTTACAGTGTTTATTTTCTACTGGCTATATCCCGCTTCATGGGTTTTGTCCCAGCTGCTCAGAGCTTATTTGAGGGAAGTTGTTCGGAGAGCTACGGCAGGGGTTTGATAAATGTGAAAAGCAAGGGTTTGTGGCAAGCTGTCAGTCAAAAAGGGGAAAGCTTAAACAAGCCTCTTTTTATGAAACTGTTTCCATGCAGACCTGCAGGTTTGTGGCCTCCATCAAATTAAGAGGAAATGAACCCAACTTCCTGATGAAATTCTAGATTGTGTTCTTATAAGTGATAATAAACTGTTCATGACGATTAGCAGATTGTAGGGTTTGTAGGTGATGAGTTCTTGACTGCTATGTCAGTGTCTTCAGAGCAAGGAACTTCCAGTACATACTGTATAAAATGAGGTGGTTTTGAATAATATAATTTTATATAATTTTGTTGATTCTTTGCCTGATTCATATCCGGATTTCGTTAAGACCTGTTGAGTGTATGTGTTTCTGTTTCTTAATTTAACTCATGAATATTGTTTTTGAAACATATTTTATGCATACTACATAATATGTGGTAATAAAAATGCGACTCAGAGGGAAATATTCGAGGTTGCATACAGACTTGCAATATGTTTGTTTACAGTTTTTTTTCCAGATGCTAGGACCCATTTCTCAATACTTAGTTCACTTTTGCAAAACTCTTCACACAATTCTAACCAAGTTTCAGCTCGGCAAAGCAGTTCATTCCACATTCAAAATGAATTACAACTACCAAGACACTTTATTCAGGTCTTTATTAATCCAGAACACTAGCAAAGGTTGACAGCCGACAAACACACATCGTCACCCACAAAACAATGAGCTCAAAAAACACTAACAACATGTCGTTTTCTTGTGTAAAACAAGGACACATCTCTGTTTATAACTGCAATAAATATTGTTTATAAGTGCAACATATGTTACTATAATAAATCAGACATGATGAAGAATTAGTCAATATTTCATGTTGTTTATTTATTTATTTATTTATTTTGCACTAATTCATTCCAAAATACAAGAATTTGTATACACATCATCCACTGATACAGACAAAATAGTAATGCTTATCTATAAAAATTCAACAGTAATAAAATAGTGCTGTTGAATTTTGCTGTCTTATTCAGTTTCGCATTATGTTATTGTTTTGAACATAAGTTTAACAGTTTTGAAAACAGTATGTAAGCATGTGCAAAATGTGCTGTACGTAAAGATTTTTGGCAGTTGTTGTGTCTGAGTGAGAAAAGAATTCATGAAATTTGTAAGATTGAATGCATTTTGTGCCAAAACAATGATAATTGATCCTCAGTTTAGCCCACATGGATTTCTGTTGTGCTCACTGTGTGAAGAGTTTTGCAAAAGTGAACTAAATATTGAGAAATGGGTCCTAGCATCTGGAAAAAACTGTAATCAATTTAATACATTTTATATTGTAAACATACAGTTTGTAATATAGTAATTATATATATATATATATATATATATATGTATGTATATATATATATATGTATGTAACGATCAGCTGGATGTGTCAGTCCAGTTTTGGATGACACTCCAGCCATCCATGAACTGTGTCTGTGTTTTGTATCTCCGTTACATATATGGACTAATTATTAATGAACTCTTGTCTCCACCCACCTCAAGTGTTGTCTTGGTTACTCGTATGTTCTCCACCCATTCCTAATTGTCTGCTCATGTATAAATATCCCGTATGTCCTTGTATTAGTCGCCGGTCAATGTTTGGATGTACGTCTGTTTTCCCCGTTGTCAAGCCCCAAGTATTCTGTGTTCCGTGTCTCTGGATTTGACTCTCGCTGCCTTCCCTGGATTATTCTATTGTCTTTGCCTCCGATGTTCCCGTTCGCTGTTGTTTACCCTGCTGTACTGACTCTGGCTTGTAAATAAACCCAAATGGATCCACTCGCCTACTCGCCTGTTTCATGACAATATATATATATAATATATATATATAGGTAGTTGACAAATAAAAATTGTCCTGTGTAATATGGTGTGAGAGCAACAAAAAAACAAACAACAAAAGAAATTATAAAATATTATATAAATAAAATTAAAAAAGTATATATATAAATATATAAAATATATATTTTTTATATATAAATATATTTAAAAAATTCATAACATGATGAAAATGTTTTTTTTTTTCATTCATAGAGTTACAAACAGCATGAAAAAGTTTTATCTTCAATATTATTATTACCCATATACTTTACATACTATATTATTAAATTTACATTCACTTGCTTTCTTGCTTTTAATACCACATTCAACATAACTGGGCAATACAGATTCACTTAATATTAAATATAGGCTCAAATTAAGATGTAAAGGAGTTAATAGTTAGCTTAAAATAACTGGAGATGAAAAGTAGTGCTCAGTGTAAATGTTCACTGTAGCTTCTTGAAGTCTAGTACCATCTTCTTTGCCTTGGATCTTTTAACTGCACTGATTTCAATGAACCATTTAACCATTTATGTGATTGTGCTCTATATTAATTAAATTATAAAATCTTCCTTGAGCTGTTGTATGACTCTATGGGAGCGGCTCTGTAGACGCTGTCCCACTGGAGGCATTAATCCAGAGAGCCTGCAGGTTATTTGGTTACTCCTCTGAGGCAGCTGGGTCTGGGTGGGGGGCAGCTTGTGGTCTGCTCTGATTCTCTTTGAAAGGGGATAGCGGGTGTTGAACTCTGAGTGGATAAGCTAGGATGTGTGGTAGGTTATGCTACGCCGAACAGACAAGCTCGTCTTAGTATGGCTCAGTCAACATCCATTTAACAGACAGACAATCATCAGGGACCATAAGAGATGAATATCTGGGGTTAATGGAGTGTCTCAGAGGCTGTGAGGGTTTGAGTGAGTGGCTGCTGAAGGGCTTTAAGCTAGCGGTTAGGTTGGTAAAGTGGCAGTCAGATGATTGTTGGTTCATATCTCAGTCAGGTTTTAACTGGTGCTATAACTGCTGATGAAGGACCAGAGTCAACTGTTGTTGATGTCTGTCAACAAATGTGCACTTCACCAAATTAGTTGCAGATGTGTTTACTGTAAGGAAGCTTTTGGATAGTCCTGACCTTTAAATGTTGAAGCTTTGGGCTGTAGTACAGAAATGACATGTACATACATCAGAATATAACTCTGAGAGGCTGGATGTCTTACAGTGGTTGTCAACTGGTTTTGCTTTAGAATCCAAATTTTAAGTGACACGAAGACACAGTGCCAAAGGTTTTTAACTTAAAAGAGTAAACAACTGCCTTGGGAAGCCTGTTTCTGCCTTGCAGTTGTGAATTTTCACAGTTACATATTACATCTTGAATTTGTGACTTCTCACAATTGTGGCTTTAGTTCTCACAAGTATCACTTTATTTCTTGTAATTGTGCCTTTTTTGTATGCAATTTGGACTTGATTTGACATAAAGGTGTTCTATGCGATGTTGCAGGATTTTAGCTTGATTTTTTTTTATCTCAAACCGTATGCATAACCCCTTGATCGTCTTGCTGTCTGCCCTTTGAATACACTGGGAAAAAACCCAGGCTCGAAAGACAACACAGAGGCTGCAATACCAAAACAAACACTATGGGCACAGGATGTGCACCACAACAAAAACAAACCTCGGCCAACCAATCAGCAAGAAGAGGTGAGGGTTAATGCGCATGCTCATAATAGATAGAGTTGATTGTACAGCGTGAATCTGAGAGTGGGTTAGCGGAATACTGTGTATTATTTTTGGAAAATGGTTAAGGCACGACAGAAACAAGACCCGCATTTTCATTGGGGATTCGTTAGAACCCTGGACAGAACTTCGCCGTCAAAAGAACCATGCACAGGTGACAAGTTTTTTATTGCACAGGTAGGTAAAGTCACGATTACACGTTTAATAATAGTAATAATAAGTAATAGTTTGCATTTTTTAGCTTCATTAGGTTTAGGTCTGTAGGTCCTTGCTTGCTTGTACTTTTGAGGTAGGATATATTCCAGAATAAGCATATCTTTGGCATTCGCTTCTAGAATAGTTTTCAATATATCAGCTGTAACTAATAAAATAATATCGTAAAAATATTGTAAAAAGACTTGTCATACACATTTACTCGCCGAACAGTTTGGAGTTCCCTTAGACATGTTATTTCTGTCACTGTCTCTCTTGGGTTAGCACCACCTTTCGTATCAATGCGCTATGCACGTTCACAACAGAAACATTCGGGGGAGGGGGGAGCTTGCTGTGTTTTGTTTTTTATTTACATGAAAAGTCAGAGGAAGTGACGTTAAACAAGATCACATAGAGCACCTTTAATTATAACTTCTTTCCTAATACCTGTATTTTACAATTTCAGATTTATTATTTTATTTCTCGTAAATTTTCTATTTCTTTATATTTTAGTGAATTTTACAGTCATAATTTGGGTACAGTAGTAGCAGCATTTGGCAATGTGTGTCTCCTAAAAATCTTTTCAAATATTGAAATTTTCTCAGTCGCTTTGGTGCATTTCTCACAACAGTATTTAAATTTGCACAACAGTTAATGCATTTCTCAAAACTATTACTGCAAACTGCAAAACGTAGTTGATAACCTGCAAAAGCATGTCACTTGCTCAAAATTGATAGTTCATTGCTCAAAAGCAAGTTCCTTTTCAGGAACTCACACTGTGTCCGAAAACGCTCTGAATCTGCTGTGAAATCTGTCCAATGAGTGATCGGGATGTCATACACAGTGACGTCATGATCCTGATCATGATCGGCACCTGCACTCGTGGGGATCGCAAATCGATCTGATGGAGGGGATAGAGACGAGCGATTCTCTATCTCTTCCCCAGCCCATCAGATCGGGCTTTGCGCCGGGTCAAGAAGCACTGTGAGCGGTCTCTTCTCCCCGGGCAAGCCAGGTTGATTGTAGAGAGTCATCTTCCTTCGAGGAGGTTGATGTTGTCAGCCTTGACAGCCAGCCTTTACCTCAGTCACCACGCTATGAAAAGAAGAAGGCTGATCTCCTGAGGGAGCTAAGCGATAAAGAGCCGGTGGATGCTGAGGATAGTTGAGGCTTCAGGGTATCCGCATATTAAACTATCTAGACGATTGGTTGATACTGCCAACTTTGCAGGCTGAGATGTCGCACATCGGAATGTCGTCCTTTCTCATATGAGAAAACTAGGGCTGAGACTGAACGACAAGAAAAGTATGCTGTCTCCAGCTCAGAGTACTTTCTATTTAGGCGTAATTTGGGACTCGACCTCGATGCGGGCACCCAGAACTTCTGTCTGCACCCAGAAGAGTGAAACAAGTCCGTTCACTTACTGTCAAGCAGTTTCAAAGACTAACGGGCGTTATGGCAGCAGCTTCAAACGTGATTCCTTTGGGGTTGTTACATATGAGGCCAATTCAGTGGTGGCTAAAAACCAAGGGGTTTTCCCAGAGGGGGAATCCTCTTCGTTTAATCAAGGTCTCGCGTCGAAGGGCCCGAGCCTTGGACATATGGAGGACACAACAGTTTATACAGTCTGGGTCGAGACTGGAGACTCCACCCAGAAGTGTTGGAGCAGATTTGGAGTGTCTTCTACTGAGCGGAGGTGGATCTTTTTGCGACTCAGGAGAATGCGCATTGTCCCATCTGGTTCTCTCTTCTTCTTCCGGCTCCACATGGCACTTTCTTCACTCAAAAGAGTAGGGGACTTGCAGGCCTTATCAGTGGCTGCTACCTGTATCGACTTTGCACCCTGACTGGTGAAAGTTTTCCTCTGGAAAGTTTTCCTCCCACGCGACCGGGGTATGTCTCTAAGGTCCCTACAGTCCCACCTCAACCAGTGGTGCTTCAGGCGTTTTGCCCTCCTCCGTTTCAGGATATATATTATATAAGGTATATAACCTTGGTTCCTTGAAGGAAAGAAACACTGCGTCTTTTAGCCACACCCACTGCATCCCTGCGGAGCGCTGG
This sequence comes from Enteromius afrohamiltoni, assembly GCA_034779775.1. Taxonomy (NCBI): domain Eukaryota; kingdom Metazoa; phylum Chordata; class Actinopteri; order Cypriniformes; family Cyprinidae; genus Enteromius; species Enteromius afrohamiltoni. Next base: position 12,649,543 of record JAUYWG010000041.1, read on the forward strand.
CTTCATTCTTGAGGCTGATGAGCGATCTCCCGCACCTGTTTTATGCCAGGATCATTACGTCACCGCGTATGATATCCCGATCACTCATTGGACAGATTTCACAGCAGATTCAGAGCGTTGTCATGCCGAGGCGTACCCAAAGCAAGGAACCAAGATTATATACATAACCTGTTCCGTTTTCATGTCAGTGAAAGTGAAAATGACTGCGTTTTCATGGCCAGAGGCCTCCAGAGTCTGCCACACTGCCAGAGCCAGAGCCACAGTCAGAATCTGCCACTCTGTCAGAGCCACAGCCAGAGTCGGCCATGCTGCCAGTGCCACAGCCGTTAACCAATTTTTTTGGGGGGGCTATAGTGTCCCACAGCAGCCGAAGGCTGCCCACGAGTCACCACAACCACGGCCTCCCAAGGCTCCTGATTGGCCTTTCAAGACTCCTGATCGGTCACCCAAGGCTTTTTTATTGCGTGTTTGAGTGTTTATTTGCAAATGCGAATAAGTGCAAAGGCTAACACGAAGTGTGAGCTGCCCTCTTGTTAGTATGTAACAGCAAACATATTTGTTCTTTATCTTTGCAAAAAATATATAGATACTTTTTATTTTAAATGTTAGTTATCATATGTTTCAAAAGTAAACCAACACAGAGATATGCACAAACTTAAATTGTTTGGAATATATATTTGTACTGGCAATGTCAAAACATTTTAACAGTATAAACAATATTAACACAGTAGGAAAAAAGTAACAAGTGTTGATTTACTTTTATATACTGAAAAACTGACAAGGCAAACTTCAGGTTGTTACAGCACTAAATAACAGGTCGATTTATCATTACTGTCATTACTTACTTTTCTTTCTTTATATTTGAAAGTGTAACTGTGCAAGTACATGTCAACCTATTTTACTAACCACAACCTAACAGTTTTCTAATAGAGATAGTTGATATGCAAATGAATGACAATTGACGCTTAGTTCCTAAGTTACTTATGTCTAAATAATGTGTAACTAAAGATATCATAATTTATTTTGTTTATATTGTTATTTGCATTTCACGTTTTGCATTGTTTTGGGTTACAACCCGCCAACTGAGAACCAGTTTAAGTGGACTCATTCAGGTGTTTCTCTATGTCCAATAGAACAACCCCTTGCTGGGAGAGCAACCAGATCTAGAAAGAGCAATGACAGCATGCTGATTGGTTCTTTCTCTGACTCTGCTTTGTCTGCCTTAGTCCACAAATCATTCCTTTGGATGATTGGACTCAATCCCTCTGTACAGTATTTGGTCTGGCCACACAGTGGATGTGGAAAATAGCTCTGAGGTGCAGTCTGCCTGGCTTTGCTTGGCTGCTGCACTCTTGTTTTCCTTGGACACTGGTGTTAAAAGATGAGTTGCCTGAGTCAGGGGCAACAGAAGACCCAGAAGCCTTTGAGGATCAGAAAAGGCTCTATAGCCCAAGTGCAGAACGTATAAACAGCCCCTTTTGTGTTTACATATGGCACATGACTCTCCCAGCATGCACCTCTTCCTGCCACAGACGGCTCCGATCCAGAAAGGAAGCCAAAAAGAAAGGAAAAATAGAGGAGAGAGACAGGACATTCCAGAAGGCTGCAACTGGAGTTTACTGTTATACTGAGACAGCAGGAGAAGCACTGTGTGAGTTAGTGGACATAGTTGGCTGCTATATAAGGGCTTTCCCAGATTATATAGCCAATCTTCTTGACTGGAGATGGAACGTATGGAACCAGTAATTCTCATATTAACAAAAGAAGTGAATGGATTTCCAGCTTCTATAAATATATCCTTACTGCGTCCAAGTACTGAATGTCTTTCCAACAATGTATGAAATTGTCGGTCCCACTTTATATTAAGTGTCCCTAATACCTGTGTACTTCCATAGTAACTAGATGTGTATGTAGTAATGTAACCACAGAGTACACATTGTTACATAGTATCTACAGTTGTAATATTTCTGTAACTTCACACATGTAACAACCCTCAGAATATGTAAGTACAAATGTGTAACAGGACATTGGTAACAGCACGTTTTGGTAAATAAAGTGATGCACTTTATATTAAACAGACAATTGCTATGGATTTAGCATGTAATTGCTCTGATGTTACACAGCAGCATGCAGTAAATTAGGCTTTGCATATAAATTGTGGTTGGTGTCCAGAATGTTACATTTTATATTATATGAACTCCTCCTTCCTGAGGTGTTACCATGTATATACACTGGTATTACAGAGATACACCAACTCCACCCACTTTACATATCCCGAAACCTACCCAACTACACACCCTGATCACCCCCTGTTCCAGTTACTCTTATACATACTGCTGTTACAAAATGTAGCTGTAATTCCTGTTACATGACTACTTAGTGAAGTGAAAAAAGTGTTGTTACCAATGTCCTGTTACACATTTGTACTTACACACACCATTCTGAGGGTTGTTACATGTGCATAGGTACAGAAAAATTACAGCTGCAGATACTATGTAGCAACGTGTACTTACACTGTGGTTACATACTAGATACACATATGTTACTATGTTACAGTTACTATGTAAGTACACAGGTATTAGGGACACAATATAAAGTGGGACCAAATTTTCTAATGATTTAAGGTAGAACTATTCAGTGCAGTTTGATACTTTTTTGTTTTGCTCCAAATCATACTTGGTCATAATTTATACAATGATTAATTTTGACTGCCGAATTCCACTTGTCGATTAGCGACGCTGGTATACATTTAATAAGAACACTGACTCACTGAAAAACAAATAACTATTTTTACTGAAAAATCAATGACTCTGATTTGCACAAAATTATTAATTAAGGGAAAAAAACAGCTGCACGAGACACAACAGTTAATTTTGCTATATAATGTCTAAAACACCTAAATTGTTATTATCTTTGTCAATTGAACTGTTGTACAAACTCAGTATGGGGCTAAATGAATCACAGCTGTGAAGTACAGAACAACAGCCCTTTTCTTTGTGTGATAGCCTATTGCTCAGATATAAATGTATTTCATGTCAAAACTGTATTCTATGCATTTCACCACAATTATTTTCCAAGGTTTTAAATGTACAATGTCTTTAGCAGCCAACATACTCAAACCTGCTAACCTAGAGCTGCCAGAAGCTATTTTAAAGGCAAATACACCGACTGACACATGACCTATTATCAACAATAACACATGAAGTTTTACCAGTCTCCAAATAAGTTTTGTGTTATTTCAAATGTCTCTCAGTTGGTCTGACTCAATCTAAGTATGTAGTTTTTGTCATGTGTGTTTTATTTCAACAGGGCCAGTGACAGTTGTGACAGCTGTTTAAAGAAATGGCTGTATTGTGAAATTAGTTTCTAAACGGCAATGAGATGACTGCTTTTCACTGACAGAATAAAGTGTAATGATGATTCTGTGGACCACACAACACTACACTCACAATAGAATTCAAATTACAGGTTCTAAATGGCACTGGTTTTATGCATGATATTAATGCAGAACCCGATTTTGACAAAAGATGCTGACCCAGGAACACATTACTGTAGGTAACTCACAGTTTCCTTATTCCTTACCCTATGTCACAGTGATCTGGAAGTGCCAGCCCAGTTCAGGGGGTGGCACTTCAGTGCCCAGCAAACTTTCAGTGTTTTATGTCTGTTTTCATGCCTGGACTCACTCTCACGAACTTATTCTGTTGTCATTCCGGACTCTCATTCATGTTTCTATGTTGTCACATGTGTTCATTCATGTCTCCGCCTTACTCATCTGTCACCATAGCA
>JAUYWG010000041.1:12664386-12674793 GCA_034779775.1 Enteromius afrohamiltoni
TTTTGTACTGATTTTCGTAAACTTAATAATATCACAAAGCCGGATTGTTTTCCACTTCCGAGAGTAGATGACTGTATGGACCAGGTTGGTTCGGCTGAATTTGTTACCAAGCTTGATTATTCCTTCAGGCCTCTATTCGTACCGGGTTATGAGCTTTGGCCTAAGAAATGTACCTGCCACCTTTCAACGGCTAATGAACCGGGTAGTTTCAGGTCTTGATGGGTGTGCAGTGTACTTAGACGACCTGGTAGTGTATAGTGACAGTTGGGGTTCACACTTGAAACGTTTGTCGGCTGTTTTAAAACGTTTGTCAGAAGCCAAATTGACAGTGAACTTAGCAAAATGTAGTTTTGCACAGGCTACTATAACTTACCTTGGTAAGGTGGTGGGGAGTGGAGAAGTTCGTCTATTAAGTGCTAAAGTCCAAGCTATTTGTGACTATCCTGTTCCTGTTACAAGAATAGAGCTTATGCGCTTTTTAGGATTGGTAGGTTACTACCGGTCCTTTTGACGTAATTTTTCTTCAGTGGTTGCGCCACTTACTGATCTTTTAAAAGCCAAGGTCAAATTTGTTTGGTCATCAAATTGTGCACTGGCATTTGACAGTGTAAAATCTCTGTTGTGTTCCTCTGCTGTTCTTTCTGCCCCTTGTTTTGAGAGACTCTCGTTACAGGTGGATGCTAGTCAAGTTGGTGCAGGGGCTGTTCTTCAACAAGACGATGGTAAATGCGTGGTTCGCCCTGTCAGTTTCTTCTCCCGCAAGTTTAATTCATACCAACAGAATTATTCTGTGATAGAAAAAGAAACTTTGGCTTTGATCTGGGCCTTACAACACTTTGATGTTTACCTGGGGTTGGGTCAACCTGTTGTTGTTTACACGGACCACAACCCAATGACATTCTTGAACTCTTTTCGTTGCCCAAATCAAAGACTTATTCGATGGTCCTTATTTCTACAGGCTTATTCTCTTGATATTCGACATATTCGAGGTTCCGAGAACGTTGTTGCTGATGCCTTGTCACGGGCACCTTTGGAATATTGAAATGCTGTTAAATATTTTTGGTTTGTCTTCGTTTTGTGTATTACAGGGACTCTTGACAGACCCTTGTCTTAAGGGGTGGGGTGTGACGACCCCTGAGTTGTGCATCCTGCCTGAGAGGAATGCTGTAATGGCTCCGCCCTCCAGCTGATTGTTCGCGGATGGGATTGAGGACACCTGCTGATTGTTACCTGTCCCTTTTTAAAAAGCAGTTTGGTGACTGCTCGGGGGGGCATTGTTCTTTTGGACTTGATTTTGGTTTTGATCTTTGTTTATTCATTTATTTTTATGCATCCAACATTGCCATGGTACATTACACTCGCATACATGCACTTGCTTTTACATTACTGATTACTGACGACTTCATGCTACATTATGGTTTTTCTGTATAGTTTTGCTTGATTAATAAATTTTGTATATTTATCGCACTCTTTCGTGTGTCCCCACTTTTTGTTACGTCCTTTCCGAGCCACGGGGTGTAACAAATGTTTTTAAAACTTAAAAAATAATTAGGTTAAGTAAAACACAATATATTTTACACAATATATCCTTTAATTGAACAACAGAGGACCACTCAGGTCGAAATGTGCAGAAAAAATTGAGCGTCGAAAAAAAACCGCAAAACTGTTTTGACCAAGTGTCAAAATGTGATGAGTTGGAGTGAGACTGTGTTGCATTTACAATGAAAACAAGCAAATATGATGGTTGTTTTTGATGAGATGACAACAGGGGGTGGATACATGATGTGAAATTCATTGCCTACAGTTGAGCCAAAAAATAAAAACGGCATCCAAAAGTTGCATGTGGTGATCAGCTAATGTGTAAATGTATGCTTTTGAATTTATTTCCTTGCCATAAAATAGCACTGTAGTAATTGAAAATTTGCTTAATTATAACTATCTGTTATAATCTGAAATCAGTTTCTTGAGGTACTTTGTGTTGTGTATGGATTTGCTGGAGTTGTCTTAATGGTGCATTTTTCGCGTGGTTGAAATAGCTGATGATAGTTGGGCTGAGATTTTTTTTGGCAAACAGTACCAAAAAGTCTGGAAATTGCTTTAGGGAGTTTAGAAGACTAAACGCATTTACAGGCATACATCTCCAACTAGTGCCATTCCGCCTGACGGTGTGTGTGTGTGTGTGTGTGTGTGTATTAAGAGCATGGTGATATTCAAACGTGACCCACATCGCTCACAGTTGCTCTCATATAATTCAGTGCGTATTGAAACGCTAGACTGATTTCCTCGGGATGGCTGTTTGCTGTGGTCTTCATGTTTTATTTGGGGAGTGAGTCCTCTTTCCCCCTCTGAACTTTTATAGCTACCTGTTATAAAACATAAATAACTTGAAAGACTCAAAGTAAAACAAATCCTGAATAAGGTATGTGTTGGAATGGAGAATTTGCTTTCAGCACCGATGGGAAAAGAAATGGTTGTGCCTCCAACCACCCCTTCATCTGTCTCTCTTTTCTCTCACTCATTCCTCGCTTTTTTCCAGATTCTGGGCTTTTAGCCAGACTCCCTAAAAATAAAGACACAAGAAGAATTTAATCCAGGTCAAGAGACTGAATGAAAGCTGGGTAAAGATTAAAGTCCATTTCCCAACAATAACATCTCAGGAGTAAGACAACAATTCCATTAATCCCACAGACCTGCTGCTTTTATTTGAGACTGTCCTCAAGTCTAGCTCTCTTCTTCTTGAATGGCTCTGAAAATTGATTTTTTGTTTGGTTCATATCACTTTACACAGTAGCTGGCCACTGCGGAATTCACCATGCCAAATGTAGTTTCAGGAAGAGAGGGGTCTGTTGGTGTGGAGAGAGAAGTACAGAGGCACTTCTGTTCTCTGCCTCGGGCGCTCAGTGAAGGGTTTTGAGGGTTTGGGCTCAGGGAATAGCCACTATTCGTTTTCAAAAGATAAACTGTAAAGTGGAAACTGAACATGGGTGATTTGTTTCTATAAGAACATTAGCATGGCCACAACCGCTAGGTGCAGACATGTTATCTGGTGTAATATGTGACTGAGTGACACCGTACACTGATTGAATCTTGTCAACTGCTGTTGGATAAATATTATAAGCGCAGAAAATGTGATTTAGCTCTTTAAGTGATATCTCTGCCATACGGTTGAGCTTAGAGAATACACCTATCAAAAGGAAGAGATGAGAACTTGTCACTCATTAGATAATCGGGCCAAACAAGCAATCAAAGAAGTTTGGATGATACCATAATGTTGTTGGGAATAGGGTAGGAGGTAAAGAACAGATATAGCAGAATGTATGATAAATGTAAAAATGTTTATTTACCATAATTATCCAAAATCATGCATGACATGATTAAAACATTGTATAGCATATATATATATCGACATATTATATAGATGCTTAAATAACTTTTAGTTTTATCTTTGTGCACCCTGAAGGTTAATATATGTATCCAAGATACCAATACAGTTAAAGGAATGTTTATTATTGGAAAATAACTCATGAAATAGTTATCTCTGAATAACATTTTTTTTTTTTACCATGGACTGACTGCTCAACCGTATGGTAGTTTCATATAAAACATAAATAAAAAATAAAAGTGCTTGAGGCTATTTATTACATTTCTACTAATATGATTTTGAAGTTAAATGTTGTTTTTTGGGTGATGGTAAAGCATTTGATACAAAGTCTAAACAATCTAGCAGTTAGACAGAGCAGAACAAGCATCATTTTAGACAAGATATTTTTTCTTCCATAAAGCGGTTCAAGTTTTAGATGGATTGTTGGCATCGTGTTTTACTTAGATGCAGCATATATATCCAAGTCTGTGTTTGTTATAAAAAGCTTTTGTGAAAACCGCAGCTTGCTTTCCGTCTTTAAAGGAATAGTTCACCCAAAAATTTGCTGAAAATGTATTCCTCTCATGCCATCCAAAATGTACAGTAGATGAGTTTGTATCTTCATCTGAACATATTTGGGGGGAAAATAGCATTATATCACTTGCCTAAAAATAGATCCTCAGCAGTGAATGGGTGCCGTCAGAATGAGAGTCCAAACAGTTGATAATCCAAACTGTCCATCAATTAACATCAGCTAAATGTGTTTGTAAACTGCTGCACAAATCCATAATAGCACTTTCTTGAGTGAAAATAAATGTCTTATTTGAATCAGAAGTGAAATATACACAGATTAAGGAACATTTACAAACATAAACAGTTCTGAACGAATACGATGGGTGGACACATTTTTTACATTACGAACTTGAATTTTGACAAGAAGCAAAGATTTAAAGGTAAGTCCTTAATGGTGTACTTTCATTCTGACGGCACCCATTTACTGTAGAAGATACTATATATGGTGAAATGCTAAATTTCTCCATTCTGATGAAGAAGAAAACTTATCAACATCTGAGTACATTTTCATTTGGTGAACTCTTCCAGTAATTGTCCTGTGGAAAAAAACAGTGGTGTGTATTCATGACTCACACTGTCGTGCCTGTCTGCATATGGGAGCATAAAAAAACACGTGAAATGTTACTGAAGTACTAGCTTGTCAGTGGAATCTAGAGAGGGAGTTTATTCATTAGCCTTCACAGCAGGTCAAAGTCAAGATGTATGAGTGAAATGGTAAAACACTGCTCTCTTGTGGATGTTCTCTACTCTAGAATGCTGAAAATACTACAATTAATCAAGAACCGATGCTTGTTTCAAAGGTTAGAACACTAGTGAATGTAATTCCCTTTTGGATTAGCATTGAGCATTGAGCATTGATTTGATGTTTCTGTGAACTCTCAAAATAATTTGTACAACTGCCTTAAATTAGCTGAAATTGTATTTAAAGTGGGCAGCAGGAGAGATCTGACTATGAAGGACACGTCTGTTTTGTGTTTTCCGAAAACGCAGAGGCTTCACTCATACAAATTGGTTTTGTTGTGGAATGTTCCTCTTGGTGGAGATCCAGTCTGCACTTGAAGGCTGTTATAATTTTGACTAATCCACGAGATTATATCTTGGCAAGCAGAAACCCCTCACGTTCTCATGATCAGACACCAACCAAAACAAGATTTCTATTGTGTAAAGTGAAAAAAATAGCTAACATTAACTTGGCATATTAAATAGTTATGAACAGTTATGGTGTTCAGGAATACAACTTATTTTAAAGGCTGTGTGTGCAGAGCTAAAATGTGTTGACTTTATATATTATATTAAAGTAAAACATTTATTACATGAGCATTAAAATGAGTGCTGAAGTTTAAGTTTATTGACTGTTGTTACTTAATGTTATGGAAACAGGGAAAAGAGAAAATTTAACAATAATGAACAATGATATTAATAATATTTGAAAAAAAATATCTATGTATATTCTAATATTATTCATTATATATAATTATGATGCATTTTCAGTGCTATGTCACTAATGATTATAGGCCTAAGCATACAGTAACTAATGTTTTGAATTATTTATGACAGGTATAATAAACTGTTTAATTTGCCAACCTTTTTTGTGATATGTTTTTTTAAAAATGACTAAAATCTACAGTCTTTTTTTTTGTCCACTGTTTAAAATGTCTACGGCCGTATTTATTTATTTTTAATTTGGGTTTTTAACCACTCAACTTTGTCTGGTGAATATTAATCTTTTCTAAAAACAGAAATAATATAAAAATAATATACATTCTCCATTTTCAAATCACATGCTCATGTGTGATACAGCTGATATATTGAGGACTATATTAACTTTAATTTGTAGAGTCAAAGATAAGGACATTTTACAGACATGAAAACCTAAACGTCATCATGTTTCTATAGTGATGACGCTTTGCGTCAAGCAGCCTACATTTCGGTTGACACAATTTACTCGCCACCTAACTGTAAATCGAAAGATATCGATCTTACAGACAGGTAACTCGACACTAACATTAAGACGAAAACAGAGTGTATTGTGTACGTGCGTTCACCTGCGCCAGAGGCCCTCAGAAGTGCGCGCGCGTGTGTTTTCCTCACTATCCCGGCATGCACCGCTTTATTTAGTGTTGTATCTCCGGGAGATGTCAGACACAGCCCTTTCTCTCTCTGCGCTCCATCGAGGAGACAAAACCCAGCAAATCTCTCCTCTCAACAGCCCACACACAGCAGAACCGAGCCCATCGCTTCCATCAGGCACACACTAATCTCAGCCCGTCTATCCGGTAGGTGTCGGCCGCTTCTTAGCGCTTCGCTCCTGGTGTACAGCGCGCTCACGGGCAGGTCGCGTCTCCGCTGCACCTGCTCCTGCTCGAGCCGCTGACTGAAACAAACAAGCGATGTTTTCAAAGAAAGCCTACTTCACTGTGTAGTTTTGAATCCAATACTGCCTCGAATATTTACTACGCAGTTTAGCACTTGCATTGATGTAGGTTGTTGTTGTTTACTCCTTGTTGCGTATTTTCGGACGGATGAGATCATTCGCCGGTGGCTGATTATTATGACAGTAACTGGAGACGATTGTGAAGATGGGTCCTGTAAAGTGGCATGTAGATGTCATAAAAAACATTTTTGACATTGACACGTTCTGGCTGATTGTTTTGGATAAAACGAGAGTTTAATTTTAGATAATTTCGTATGTTTAGAAAGTCAGCTGCATAAGTCATTCTTTTTTTGACTTCTTTATTGATGCGTTAATACTTATTTGCTTCAAATCAATTATTGGAAAAGTCTATTTATTTTATCTAGCAGATGCGTATGCAATATTGTTTTGGACACGTGCTGTCGTTTCTGGATTGTTCACACGTCCTGAGTAAAACGCAACGCACATGTGTCTCTAACCTTGTAAATGTCTTCTGGTGTAATTATATTAATATTTAGAGTGGCGGTTTGTTGATTGTTGCGCTGTCCGCAATGCAGGTGCCGTTTATGATCCTGCTCATCCCCAGTCATTCTCACGTGCATGTGTTGATGTGCACTACCCAATCAGATGCTGCTATGAAAGCCCCACATTTTATTATCATCATATCACGGTTTTTGTATGGTCTTCATATGTAATGAGTGTTTGTTTAATAATGAAACTGGAAAGCAGTGACGTTTCTAAAAATAATGACGTTTCTATTAACCTGCTGCTGTTTTTGTGCCCTGCATAATATGTCATCATACTAGCTTACATCATGCAGGAGTATGTAGTGGGTGTGACTACATAGTCAAGCGCTGCATATTGGATGTTTGTGTGTGTGTGTGACGTGACTATCAGGACTTGGATATAACAGAGTCTCCTCTAAAGCTGCAGCTCATTGATTATTAATGCAAGAGAAGGAGAGAGAATTTGGAGGGCAAGAAAGAGAACTGTTAAGGGAGAGAGTGAGAGATAGTACGGGGGAAAGAACAACAGAGTTGAGTACTAGTGTCAAGGGGGATTCTTTTGTCTCCTGTGGAGTGGGGCGGGGGAGGCCTCACCCTCTGACTGTAGGGACTAGCATCAGTCAGATAAGAGCAAATGTCAGCATCAGCACTCTAAAATGTCTACCAGCCCATAAATTGCTCCTAAAGGAGGGGTGAGGGAGTGAGTCTTCACATATGCCATGGAATATCACTTCTGAGGGATGGTCAGTGCTCCAAGTGCCTGTGATTTAACGGTTAATTTACGGTAAGCAGATGGATGCGGGATACAGATGGTGATGGGGTGCACTTTGTTTCGGATGCTCACTTGATGTCTCATCAGCCTGTAAATAAGCGTGTTATGATTCGGTTATTACCAGATTTAGGGTTATCTTTTGAAATATCTTTTGAATTATTTTGTGAATTTATAGACTAGGTAGTGCGTGGTAAACGCCAAATTGGATGACTTTGTGCTAAGATACCTACATAAATTATGAGTAGTAGTGGCACTACTTATGGAAAAAAATACATTACTATGTTATAACACGTTTCCCATAGTGCACGGTTTGTAAACTAATTAATTGTCATGTTTGCATTACACATAACCAGCGACATATGTGTGGCTTTTCTGACATGGTAAACTTGCTAGGTGGCACACCTGGTATTATACTGCACTTGCAGAGCGCTATATTCATGTTTGGTAGTGGTTTTGATAACACTATTGTTCAAGTGTAGGGTTTAGTGTATTTGGTACTGAACAGTATTTCTAATCGTTATGGGTAGGGATGCACGATAATCATCGGCCAATATGTGTGCGCATTTGGTCAGTTAGTTCTGTAAGTGGTAAATGCCATCAGATGGATGATTTCACATTGAGCTGTATTTACAGTACTACACAGAGCCGTTGTTCACTGACGAGCTGTGCAAATCTACGCTGATAATGAACATGGTTTTGAGCAGCTTGTCAGTGAACATCGGCTCTGTGTAGTATATACAGTTCAATGTGAAATCACGCACATGATGGCATTTACCTCTGATTACAGAACATGCTTTACTGACAAAATGCGCATTACATATTGGTCGATGATTATCGGTGCATCTCTAGTTATGTACAATTATCCTTTTAGCAGCACTTACTGGACATTTTATTTCCGAGCTGGCGCAATACACTTAAAGGGATGGTTCATCCAAAAAAGAAAATTCTGTCTTTAATTACTGCACCCTAATGTTCAAAACCCGTTAGACCTTCGTTCATCTTCAGAACACAAACTAAGATGTTTTGGATGTAATCTGAGAGCTTTCTGATCCTCCTATATATAGCAAGTGTCCTTTCACGTTCAAGGCCCAGAAGGGTACCAAAAACATTGTCAAACTACAGTAGTCAACATTTGAAGTGGATCGAAACCTTTCATCAAAGTTGTGCTAAAACCTAAAACCAAAGTGCGTTTTTGTCTTAGGACAACTTTGATGAACTTATTTGATCCACTTCAAGTGTTGACTACTGTAGTCCACGCGACATCAGTTTTTCATTCGAAATAAAGCAATGAGAATACTTTTTGGGCAAACCCTAAACCCACATCTTTAAAAGTATTCTCGTTGCTTCACAACATTCTGATTAAACCACTGATGTCACATGGACTGCTTTGTTTTTGGTACCTTTCTGAGCCATGAACGTGTAAGGACACCTGCTGTCTATCGGAGGATCAGAAAACTCTCAGATGAAATCCAAAACATCTTAATTGTTAACACTGTTTTGGTGCCTAGGTTGAAAAAATGTTGACGTCGAAACTACTTCAAACTAATTTTTTGCAGGAAATAAGAAATGTTAAAATGTAAAATAAATACCAAATATTTGAAGTGTGCACTAGGCCACAAATAATTACATTTGTGACGTTGATCATGTGTTTTGTTGTACAGATTGTCTCACATGCTGGGGAACATGATCATCAGGTTTTACATCTTCTACAGGTTCTAATCTTGTTGAGTTCATGCAGCTCAAGTGCTGTTTTTGTATTTAACCAAACGTTAATATCTTTTTATTTAGTATGATGTTGTTATGATGTCATGGTGGCTGCTGGGAAGCTCTCTTGTTTCAGGAAGTGCATTTACTATAGACGACATCATCACACACACAGTTTGGTATTGCTCATTATATGCCTCACTTTTCATTATTCATACATTATTCAGAGTTTTTGCTTGCTCTACAGAGCCTTGTAGTCTCTCTCGTTTTATCTGTAAGTAATGGGGGGTCATCTGTCAGTGTCCTTTGTTATGTAGTTGCCGTCTTGAACATAACCAAACACTTTTTTAATCTTTTTAAGCACAGCATGTTTGACCGTGGCAAAGTCATGCTATGTGAAAAGACTGTCTGCATTGTGCTGTGAAAGAAAGATCAGATACGCTATTAATGACACCCAACTTATGTTATATGTGGATTGGTGTCCACTAATAACATGGTTGAAAAAATGATTTAGGATGTTTGTGTATATAAGCCATATGGAGTTTTACTGTGTTTGTGTCAGGATTGTGCACGGTGTAAATATGCGTTAAGTTAGCAAGAGGGAATTATTATTTGCACTTGATATTTCTTTGCACAAGTTCAAAGAAATATAAATCTATATTTCTTTTTTTTTGTTATTCAAATTTCACATTAAATGTTATCATAACCAGAAAACATGGGGAATCATTGTTTGAATTACACCCAGCCTGTATGATAGATTTATTTAATTTAAATTTTTCACTTTTTTTTTGCACTGTAGTTTTAAAAGGTTTGGGTTCATTTAGTTTTTATTTTCCTGAAATAAATTATATTAATATTCATTTATATATTTTTTTTTCATAAGAATTGATGGTAAATAAATTTCTGATGTTGCAATATATATATATACAGGTCCTTTTAAAAAAAATGTGCGTATTGTGATAAAGTTCATTATTTTCTGAAATGTACTGATAAACATTATTCTTTCATATATTTTAGATTCATTACACACAACTGAATTAGTTTCAAGCCTTTTATTGTTTTAATATTGATGATTTTG
>JAUYWG010000041.1:12675354-12695946 GCA_034779775.1 Enteromius afrohamiltoni
AATTAAAAACAATTTCACTTTACACAAAATTATTAAACATCATTGTTTTCAACATTTATAATAGTAAGAAAAGCTTCTGAAGTCTGTAATGGTTGCTAAAATTTCAGCTTTACAATCACAGGAATTAATTACGTTTTAAACTACCTGGTCTCATGACATAAACATACCTTGGTGCATATTTTAGCAAGACACAAAATACGTATCAATAAGTACATAACACTGCAGTTTCCAAAAGAGATAAACACTAGAAGCAGCAAAACTTTATTCTTTTTGACACAAGTTTCAATTAATAAAGCATAATTTTCACACAATTACTTGAAGAATATCATGTTATGACATCAGAACAATATTAATATGCTGGGAGATATGCTGGTACTTTTGAACATTAGCATCACACATAACAGTTTTTAAGTTGTTAACACTATCAGGTTGGTTTAGAGCTGGATTTGTTGTTGGGCATATTTCCAGCATGGTAGAGCATTAACTTTTAGTTAATACCTATACCTAGTTGATACCTATATCAAAGTAATACGCATGTGCCAGGGTTCATATATTGAACCTGTGTTTTAGTGCCACTCAGTGGACATTTCTCTTTGAAACTGGGCACATAAAAACTGTGTTTCACAAAGAGACAAGGTTGATTTTAAAATATAAAAAAATATAAACAGTCATTTTAAATTGTAATATTTCACAGTATTAGCCTACTGTTTATACTGACCAAATAAATGCTGATTTGGTGAGCATAAAGGAAAACTTGAGCATAAGAAACACAAGTCTCTTAAGCATAAGTGGGAAATTAGCGCTGAAAAGGCATGGGCAGTTATATATGTAACTCATACTGAATATGCATGTATAGGCGTTTCCCTTTCGGTCTTTGAAGTTACCATTGTGTATGAAATGTAAATTTGCTTGCCTATGGGAGCAGAGTATTTAAATAAATCAATTTACACACAAAGATTTGCACTCATCAGTTCATTGGTACTGTATATGACTGGTATTATTTAATGCCCAACAAACATGTCTTAAAGCAGGTGATAATTTGTGCTGCTCTTTATGGAAAAGAGATGTTGCATCTGTGTTCTTCAATGTGTGCAGTAGTCTTTTCTAAATTCTGGATTTTTCCCAACACTGTTTGTGTTTTTCTTTGTTCATGTAAATCTTAACATTTGCATCTTTATCGCGGGATATACGGTATGAATGAGGAGAAATGGAGATGGCAAGAAAAAGAGAGGGACACATGAGGAGGGACGACAGCAAGTGAATTAATAAAAGAGTGTACTGACTGTCTTCTCTGTGCCGCACCCAGCATGAGCACAGTCTGGCATTATTCATTCATGCTCATAGGCTTTTCATGAGTTCCACTGACTCGTAGTGTACCAACATCCAACATCTCTTATACTCTTTTTTTAGCCACAATGTTCAAATATATGTATGTATGTTTTGTCATGGAAACCCACAGTGTTTTTGTTTTCCCTTTCAGACTTCTGCTTTTCCCTTCCTTTTGTTGTGTCTGTCTTGTGGAGCGCTGTGGTTAGTCTTTCAGAGTGAGAGTGTGTTTAAGGCATCTGCTCCTGTCTTCTGATCAACCACACTACCATTTTTGGCTGCTTCTTTTTCTCGTTGATCTTTTGAGACTTGATCGTATGAGAAAAACGTGACCATGCATGTTTTTACAAGCCTGAAGTAATTTGCCATATAAATCACTGCAGTGTCCAGATGAAATGTCCACCAAGTTGCACTAAAAGGGGTTGATTTTCACCTATAAAGTATAAAAATCGAACACAACCAACAGGAATATACCTACATTTTTAATGGGATTTTTTAATCTAGAATTCAAACTTCAAACAATTCAAGATGTTATTAATCGATAAAGTAACAGCACTTCTACATCACTACTGCTTGTTTCAATTGGAAACCGCTGCAGTAAAAATTTTCACATTTTGTAGCATCACATTTTTCTGCATGAGAGCAAGTAGAAGATGTCTTTTTGTCATAAAGCAGAATGAATGTAAAGTATTACTAGCATTGCAGACCCTCAACTCACCCTTGAGGCATTCACTTATCTCTTGTGTTTCTCCTTTTTCCTCTGACTTTCTGACTGGCTGGATATGTCAGTTTTATTGTGTTGTATCATGATAGAAGGAAGTGCACCCAGAGAAGTGTCTGCCTACATTCTGTGTTAATAATTAAAGCTACACTGGGCTTCATGAGCACCCTTTTACTAAATCAAAGCCTTTCTTAAGAAGTCATGATGGGGACACATTCTTTTATCTTCTGGTCAAAGCAGAAAAAATTAAACACAGTGTTATATTATTACATTAGCCCACAAGTGAGTATATTTGTAGCTGGAATATAATATATTAGGCTGGGCCAAAGTGTTTTTTAAAAAGGACGTATCAAGAGAAATTGAATTTTCCTTGATTTTTGAAATAAGAGACAAGAGTTTGATGTACTTGATCAACTTTCAGAACTCAGAACTTGAAACTCAAAACTGCCCGTCTTTAAAATATCCTTTATTTAAACTAAGGCTCTCATCCAAATTGCATGACCGGAGGATTTGCATGAAAGTCTTAAGGTCACAGCAGCAAATATGGTTTACATTAATCAAGGCATGTTTTTCATATACTTCAGCACAGATTTTTTGCTAAATAAGCACAAGGTAAATGCGCTTTTAGTCTAGTCTTCTAGATTTCCACCATATGCACCATTATATAAAGTAATAAAATACTGGTATCTTTAATCGGTACAAGATTTATCTATTTAATAAAGACTCTTATGCTCACTGAGCTCAAGATAAATTTCTTATAAAGCTTTCAGTGTTGAAAACGTAACGTTCGCCATGATATACTTTTTCAAGATTCCTTGAAGTAAATTTCAAAATAACATCATTTATTTGTAGATAAATGTTTTGTAATAATGTAAACGTCTTTGTCACTGTTGAATAATAAAATCGAACTGACCCCAAAACATTTGAACAGTAGTGTGCATATTGTATATTTTATATCGTTGATTCTAAATTTTAATATATGAAAAGTGCAATATAGAGATGTGAACATGGTAGGGACTTGAATCATTAAAATAAATAATTTGAAGCAACTTAATTCAATTCTGGTAAATGATGCTATTAACATATTTCAACACTCCCGTACTTATGAAACAAAAAAAGGTTAATCACAGAAAATGAATGGCTTGATAAAAAGCACACTATATATTTTATAATTCAAATATTGCTCAATTGCAATCACCATCATTGCGATATACCATGAACATCCGATATATCACCCAGCCCTACTTACATTTTAAGTGGATCAGAAAACATAGAGGGGAAAAAAATAAAATGATTAAATATGTATGATATGACCTCTTTAGGAGCGCTTTGGGATGGGGGATGATCCCTGAGCAGTGCAGGGTCTGTGGAACCCAGCCCAGTGTTCACCCCCTTAAATCAATACTACCACATACAGTATTTACAGACTCTGCCTTGCTTCTCTGCCTCATCTGAAAGGCATTACGTAATGTCAAACCATTATGCTGTCATTAGATAAATATAGCTCTTTGTCCTCTAAGACAGAGGGACGGTGATTCAGGGAAGGGATAGTGATATCCGGAGTAAACTAAATTTGATTGCAGTAATGTGTTTGCGTTTGTAAGTACTGTATGACAGTCTCCTGACCTCACTATGTGGCTGTGACTGCGTTGTAAACGTCTCTTGTGAGTGTAGTTTTATCCAGCACTCACTTCACGTGCAGTTTCATAAAAGCTTGTCCCGATTGCACAGTCACATCTATATTTCGCTGGTGAATTGTCATGTGCCTGTAGAAAGAGTGATTTTGATGTTTTGTTGAATTAGATTAAAGATATCTTGTGTCATGTATTCAGAGACTTGCAAAGAAGCAGATATCCTGATGTTGATGTCCCAGAAGAGGTTTAATTAAAGATGCTGTTGGTGATATTTTTTAATGGAATGACACTCAGAAAATCTCTGTGTTACAGTAGCTCTCAGATCTGTCCTAAAATATCTTGAAATAATGCACTTTTACCCATGGCAGCTCTGACTGTAAACTGCAAAAAAGTGATGACAGATCACTGTCAAATTCTTTCTTCTAAAATAAAAGAAACTTGAGATGTGTCAAACGTTTTACTTATGTTATGCCTGATAATATTGGAATTATAGGCCGTGTTAGTATGTGGTTATTAGATCTTTAGCTCCTAGACTCTTCTACTATGAGGCCATGTTGTTCTAATAGCTGCAGTATGTGGTTTTGCATTGTCCACAAGTCCTTCCCTGAAAGAGACGTTTTCTGGAGGGGAAAATATGTTGCTCTAAAACCTTTATATTCCCCTATTGAAATTCATAGTACTGCCCATACGGTATGCACTTTTTGCATCACAGAGATTTAGTTGCCATCTACAGATGGCACGGATTGTGTTTACTGGAAGTGGTTTCTGGAAGTATTGCTGAGCTCATTTAGTAATGTCAATGACAGAATCAATGCAATGAGTGATACAATGTCGTCTGGGGGCCCGAAGACCACAGACAGCTAACAAGGGTCTTCTGCCTTGTGCCTTACGCAGAGAGATTTCTTCAGTTTCTCTGAATCTTTTGATGATGCTATGGATTGTAGATAATGAGATTTGCAAAGATTTTGCAATTTGACATTGAGGAATGTTGTTTTTAAAGTTTTACATCTTTTTATCCAGATCCAGAAATATAGAAAAAACATTGGTAAAGCAGTTCATGTGACATCAGTGGATCAACCTCACTTTTGCGATGCTACAAGTAATTTGTTTACAATCGGATGAAAGCTAGCACATGTGCGCAATCTGTGACTGTTTGCACCTAGAAGAAAATAGCATAGTATTTTATAATCAGCCAGCTACACTACAACATATTTTACGCAGAAACAATCTTCATTCAGAATTTGGTATTACATTTCACACATAATTACAAAGAAAAGCAAGTAAAATGTTACATTAACTGAGAAACGTTATAGTAGAAAGGCTAAAATTGTAATTTCTTGTAAAACCTCCTCCTGCAACCTTTATTTGCAGCTTTGAAAAATAATTTTTACAGAGATAAATAATAAATGACAAAACAATTGACAAATAATGATAAGCTTAGCAGTATTGTTCATGTTTATATCTTTATAATATCTGTGTAGCATGTCTAAAAGAGCTAGGTGTGTAATTGACAAATACAGTAGTCAACATTTGAAGTGGATCAAAACCTTTCATCAAAGCTGTCCTAAGACAGGAATAGGTATTGTTTTTGATTTTAGGACAACTTTGATGAAAGGTTTTGATCCACTTCGAACGGTGACTACTGTCTATCTTTTAGTCATATTGAGTGAGAACCGTCAGAAGGCTCAATATGCAAATATGTGACCAGTATATGCTTTTCTTGTGTTAACAGGTCTCCTGGGCTAGTGTGTGTGCAGGTGTAAGAGAGTGAGTTTATTTCTACATGTGAGTGTGACCGCGTACCATCATCAACATGGCCTCGGTGAGTGTGACCTTGGAGAATCAACTGCACAGCGCACAGAAAAACCTGCTGTTTCTGCAACAAGACCATGCCAACACATTGAAAGGCCTACATGCTGAGATCCGTCGCCTACAACAGCACTGCACAGGTACACACACACATGTGCATCTAGTAGTGACTGCCACTTACAGCAGATCTGCACTAAGTAAGCATTCATCAAGACATACGTTATTCATTTGTAAAATGTCTACAGTAAATGAACCATTTTAATGAAAAATACAGTGTCTCATTTATTTAATGGCTCAGTGGGGACAATGGGATTAGGATTTGACTCCCCCCGGATTTGAGGTCACCCACACAAGTGCCCTCATGAAAAATGATGCAAATCCTGTACATAACAACTATCAGTATAATGATGTTGACATCTTGAGGTCACTTGTGGTGGCATCATATTAAATGTCTAGTTCAAAAATGAACACCCGCTTTGACTCGAATATACCTTTTCACACAGAATGCAAACATTTGGTGTGAAGACTTTTGAATCGAAACTGTAGATTGCTGTGAGGCTATTCACACTAGGCACAATCTTTTGTGCTTCCTGAAAGTGAGGATTTTTTTGTCCTGTGTGTCTTGGGCTACGTTTACACTAATCCAGATAAATTTGAAAACAGCGTTTTCGTCTGTTTTTCAATCATTTCTGAAGAGTTGATCATCCACGCTGAAATGACTGAAAACACTTACATTCCTGTATTGCGCATGCGTGAAGTGTATGACAATTCGATCTGCGTCATTTCCATCTGCCGTTTATTTACTTACATTACGTCTTCTTTGAAGAAAAGCTATCTGGAGCATGTACAAACTGATATTAATCTTTAATAGGGCTGTCAAAATTGAAAGTAAACAAAACAACTGCTGTACAATGCCATCCGCCATCAGTTGAATTGGTCACAGGATTGCATCATATGACTAAAATCGTTTTCAAAAGACTCCGTTTTCACAGTCGACACTGCGACGTGAAAACTGCATTTTTAAATTTATCCACTTTGGAGAGGGTTTTCAAAAAGCTCCGTTTTCCTTGACGAAAACACCACCTTAGTGTGAACGAAAGGCCAAAACAGAGAGAAAAAGATGCGTTTTCAAATGAAAACGTATTAGTGTGGACACGGCCTAGGACTTGAAGCAGCACTGACTGATCGCGGTGTGACAGAGCAGACGTTGTAATGTCAGAACTGATCGTTCTGCGTTAATAACACATTTTTCTGTCGTGTGACAAACTCAGAACATTTAATTCTGACATTTGTTACGTCCTCTTTTCGTCTAGGGGTATCAGGGGAGTAGCATATACTATTAAAAGTGTACAAAAACAAAAATGAGAGAGAGAGAGAGTTGGCTTTATCTGCAATCCCAGCACTCGCACACAAGGAAATCTCTTCAAGAATTTGAAAGAAAGAATAATGACATGTTTCTAGCTTCGGGTGGGGGTTAAGGCCAGAACAACAAACAAAAGAGTAAACTAACTAAAAAAAATAGAATTCTAACTTAACTATCAAACAAAAAGATTAAATAAATAAAATAACTCTTCTGTGACTTCTTTGCTATAACAAAACCAGGAGAAAATGCAAATGTTAGAAAATAAAAGGCACCCACCTCCTTACTGCGTCTACCAAACAAAAGAAATAACAACTGCACATGGCAACTACAGCAAATGCAAAAAGCTTCCGTGGAGCACTAAGGCTCAGAGTGCCCACTATAACAAGTATAACAAGCTTTTGTAAAGAAAGCATTAAGACTCGATGCACTACAACAAAAAGTGGGAAAACAGACAGGCCACATGCTCTCTCTGAGTTCCATCTGTTTGAATGCAAGTTCCTCTCCACAGCTCTAACGAGGGACAGGTGACAGTGATTAGGTTCCTGTGAGAGAAGCAGAGGAAAACAGGCTAAAACTACACTTCCCAGCAAGCTGTTGGACATCAGGAAAACACTCACACACAGTACACACAGATTCACACTGTTCACGATAAAAAGCAACATACGTCTTGGGATGTAACACTTTACACGGACTTTAACAAAACATCACAGCCAAAAAGCAAAGTAAAGCAGAAGAGCTTTTCATGTTGTTTGCATTGTCCCACTGACTCCCACATGCTTTTTTTATCCTTGGTTGACTCTCTCTGGTGTTACTGTTTCTCTGTTTTTGCTCTCACTCTCTTGATCTCCTCCTGTTTCAGGTGATGTCTTGTGTCATGTGATCTTCAGCTGTTGTCATTTAAGATAGTGTGATGCTCTTTACTGCCAGCCTAACATTTGATCTCTCTCTCTCTCCCTCACACTCTCCTCCCTTTGTCGTCCTGTCCACTCCCTCTGTCCTCTCTTTTGTTTCACAGACCTGACATATGAGCTGACAATGCGGAGTTCTGATCCAGGCGGTAAGATTTCTCACGCACGCTTTATATGTGGATGCATTCACAATCAGAAAAAAAATGCTTATACGAGGGGGCTGTGTGTGTGTGTCAGGTGTTGCTAGGAGGCTGTCAAAGTGCTTGTCATCCACACTTTCACCTGCTAAAAGAAATCTCATAACAGCCTGGTAGACGCACAGACAGATGGACATGCAAACAGCAGGAGGAAGGCCAAATGGAGACATCCAGAAATGCTATTTATTTTAAGTTTATTGCTTTGTCTGGCAGTCTCTTTTATTTATCTGCTGCTGTATTGCTCCCTCTTTGCAGCAGGTTGTAAATAAGACTTTTTTTGTTTACCACAAAGAAAGAGAACTGTTTCCCTCTTCGCACATATACCACCATGGTCATGCCTTGTAACCTGGCAACCAGTGACCCACCCAGCAAACACACACACACACACACACCCTGCTGCCCACAGGGACTGCCATTTCCCTCTCTCTCCCTTGCAATTTCACTTTGTTTAATATATGTTGGCCTTTCAGTCTCTGCACAAACACACAGTGCACTGATAAAACATTTAGGCGTCTGAATGCTCAACACAAGACTTGCAGTTTCCAGGCAAAACACTGAAGGGGTTCAGACTGTGAGAGTTTTTTACATCATAAAGACAGTCCAGATTCACAGCAATTCGTACATATTTTACGAAGTGGCTTATTCGTACAAATTTGTACGACCTCACATTCAAATGATTTTTGAATGATTTTTGCCGGTTCGTATGAATTTGTACAAATGACCTACACCTAGCCAAAACACCAAATGAGTGAGGTTGTACAAATTTGTACGAATTAGCACAAATTTTCCACCTTGTATGACTACGTAAGAATTGTTCGTGAGACTGTGTTGGATAAAGACCATACATTATCCTCTTTATTACACAAGTACAACAAAATAAATACGTAAAATATTGATTTTTGACTTAATAAATAAAATAGCATACCAAAAAATTATTTTTAAATAACACAAAAAAACACCATGACAAACACTATACCAATATCACTTTTTTTTACAATAATATGATTAGATTAGATTTTTGCAGTTGGCTGGTCAGAATCAAGTATTCCAGAGAGTTGTTAATAATGTGTCTGTATGGTCAGACAGGCTGTTGTTTGTGATTGCGCATGTGGCTGATGCGAGCCAGATTCGTGTTTAGCACAGGAAATGAGATTATGAATGACTACGCTAATACAGCACTAATGCATAAGGCTAATGCATCATCTGCAACCTGCTGACTGCATCCCCACTCTCATGTTCCTAACAATAGCTGTGATATTTCAGAGCAGCACCACTGCCATTCATCAAAACACTTGGTTTTCTGCAAAACGACATTCCCAAATGACATGAGAGACTTTGCAAATGAGAATCACATGTTCCTCTCATTTCAAAGATCAAGCATCATTCTTAATGCAGCCATCACATGATAATAGAGATGATTTCTGTTCCAATTTAAAACAGCACTGGAGTCACAGCAGATGGTTCATTCTCATTAAACTACATGTCCGTATCAGATAAATACACCACTGATCGCTGATTAGAGCGACATCTGTTGTCTCTCTACCGTAACACATGTGATATTAGCATTGTGAAGAATGAAGTATACTGATCACAGTTTCGCATGTAAGCACTCTTATATGACTGTGCTGGAGTGGGTTTCGTGGATGTTTTATGGCTGTCCAACTGGGTTTGTGTGTGAATTTGATGGTGACCTCATTATCTGGTGTGGCCATTGCTAAGAGGTAATGAAGCGGTCAGGGAAAGTGAGAAAGTCTCCAACATGAGCTCATTCTGCACGTCTATTTTAACAACTATTAGAGAGATCACACAGAACTGAGACCCTCATTATCCCTCAGATACCCTCAGATAAAGTGTACCAGATGACTTCAATATGTGATCTTGACATTAAAGGAAATTTTATTTAGATATTTATTTTTATTTTATTTCTGTTGTATTTTTTATTATTATATTATTTTTTGTTTTGTTACATTTTTTTTTTTTTTGCTAAATCATTTGTTACATTTCTGATTCTTTAATTTAGCTCTGTACTACTATACTGTTATTTATTTAATTTTATTTAATTTAATTTTATTCTATTTTTTATTTTATTTTATTTTATTTTATTTTCAAATCTTTACTTTTTGTCTTTATTCATGCCAGTGAAGCACAATAAATTTAAACTGAGTGAAAGCAAGAAAGTGAGAGTGTGAGAGAGAGAGAGAGAGAGAGAGAGAGAGAGAGAGAGAGAGAGAAATCTTCCCTTGCGTGCCATTGTTTAGGCTGTTGCAAAGCTGAAGGTCAATAAAGAGGGTCATTGCTATTCCCCCAACCTTCACATCCATTAGCAGTGTAACGGGAGATAGGATCTCTGTCTCTGTGTGTCTGCCCTTCACTCCTTCTCCTTACGAGTGTGTGGAGTCTCTCTCTGAGGGGCCCGTCTCAGCCTTACCCTATTTGGCTTTATATTATAATTAATTTATATTATAACTTATTGCCACATTTATAAGACCAACCCCATGTACATTTTTTTTACATTTTTTACATTGATTTAGAGTGAGATGGTTCAGAACTATGCAATTGCAATGTGTTTATCCAGCTAAACATATGTAGAAATCAATAATATCTATGCTGAGCTAAGCTAGACGAGCTGTTCCCATAACACAACAAATGCTGCTTGTCAAAAGCTTAAGGGAGGAGTGGAGTGTTCCTGTATAGGAAAGGGTTTGGTATTTCATAGCCATTAGTTCTGCAGGGGTAATTGGTTTATTGATGTGTGATTCACAGTTCACTGCTGCCCTCTGCAGGCTGTTGTTTTAGTCACATGGCAAAATGTCTTTACGTAAACATTATTTCAGACTGTGTTTATCAGTAGCTTTATTCCAAAACCTAGTGAACTGCTTCTTTTTCTTAATAGACAGCTGCCTTCTAAGGAAGCTTAATGATCATCAGTCTGAAGTGATCAGTTTAAAAACACTTGCATAGGAATTAATGCATGGAACACTGGGGACTAGAGAAGAATCTTAAAATGCTGAAGATAAAATGAAGACGATAGTAAAAGGTCCTAGAGTCCTACAGTCCTAGAGGACCAGTGTCCTGCAAACATTAGTACAATCCTGTCCCTAACTGTCAAATAATTCTGAACACCTTTATAAGCTCATCTGGATGTGTTAGAGCTTAGCGTAGTTTTAGACTCAGAAGTCACGTCCACGGACGTTGGCTGAATGTCTGATGCATACTGTATGACACACAAATTTGTTATCTGATTGGTTGAAAAAAAAAATATCCTGGAAACAAAGATGTTGTGTCACCAAACCACCTCATGGAAGAAGGAAGCTCTCATGTTGACGCTACGTGCTTCTATTACAGATTTGTAAAAAAACCTTTTTATAAATCTTCATAAAATCTATTGTGAAATGACAGCATTTCCATTAAAGCTTTTTTGATTTGCTTGAAAAACCACCTCATGTGAGCATAAAATCTTTTTTGCATATATGGGAGTTTTTGCTATATGGACGTGTTTCCATTAGGTGGATTTTCAAAAGTGTGCGACATGTAACTCTCTGCAATACATCCAAGAGTTTTACAAGTCAAGTCACCTTTATTTATATAGCACTTCTAACAATATATATTGTATCAAAGCACTTAACAGTGTTCTGTGCAATCAAATGGACGATAATTAGTTTACACACCACTCTCTTATTGTGGAAACACTTCCCCGCCCCTAAACATGACAAAATGTAATTGGTTGCTTTACCTGTCAGTCATATGTCCTTATGGGCGGTCCATTAAAAGCAGCCAAGGTTCTTAGACCTTCTGCTTTCAATCTTAATGTCTAGCTACTCGAGACTAAACTCAGCAGGACACTGGCTCACCATGGCTGGAGTCAAAGAGCCCTTGAATAAAATGTAGGCTATATCTGTGTATATCATCCTTTTAAATATTTGTACCTAACTTCTTGTTCTCTCTCAGATGATGGTGAGGCTCGTTGCAGAGAGCTGCATCAGCGCTGTGAGGAGCTGGAGGCTCAGCTGAAGGCTAAAGAGCAGGAGAACACAGAGCTCCTGCGGGATCTGGAGCAGAAGAACGCCATGATCTCGGTCTTGGAGAACACTATCCGTGAACGAGAGAAGAAGTACCTGGATGAGCTGAAGTTGAAGAGCCATAAGTTGGCTGTGCTGTCTGGAGAGCTGGAGCAGAGAGCCAGCACCATTGCCTACCTCACCTCCCAGCTCCACGCTACCAAAAAGCGCCTTCTCGCCGGGGGAACAGCGGGTATAAGCCCCTCTGTCAGCCCCGTCGGCTCTTTCAAACCTGCTCCTCCTCCCGCTCCAGCAGCGTCGGGAAACGACAAAGACGTCCGGCAACCCGAGACCCCTCGCAGACGCATGCGCAAAAGTCTTTCGCAGCCGCTGCACTCTGAATACACTGAGCTGTACCGGATAGGCGCTGCAGATGGCCGAAGGGTGGTACTGAGGGATTCAGTAGATGCCATGCCAGATCCCACTCCGTTTCTTCAAGCTAGAGAACCTGTGGCCCCTGTAGAGTCTCAGCCGGTGTTGCGGGAACGCCCCTCTGTAATCCCGCCCATTGCTTCTTCAGCCACACCCCCTGCACCATCAAGCCCCACCCACATCCCAGTGCCCCCAAGTCCCAGGAATAGTCCAGCACGGGAGGGACCCCATCCCCGGGCTAACCCGCATATAGGAGTGGCGCATCGGATCCACCGCTCGCCCTCTGCAGGTGGAGGTCCGGCCCGGCAACAGGCGGAAGTGGAGACCCTTGCCGTGGACCAGGTCAATGGGGAGCAGGTGGTTCGCAAACGCTCAGGTGCCGACAGAACTGTTTAAGACTGACAAATGCGCACATTTACACATCGTATATTAACATAGACGTATTAAGACCAATGCAGTATATGCGGAAATCGTTATGACTGTGAAAACATGGATACAGACGCTTAAATCATCGACATATCACCAACAACCTAGTCAATAAAGGTGTAGAACACAAACACAATACAGATTTAAACAGCTTCCAAACACAATAGCACAGCACAACCCTGGGAAATGCTGAACCACACACTGGCGAGCGAACAAGATTTAGGCAAAGACTGTTTATGCGAGTGTGAAAAAGTTTGAATGTGTTTTAAAGGGAAAGATGGCAGCAAGAGCTTATATATGTCCTGCTGCTTTTTATGCAACACTGTATAAATGAAAAAAAGATGTAAAGGACTTTGTTCGGGGTCATTTGAATAACTTCTTTGTCTCACGCCGGTTGGGAAGGAGAACTGTGAGCATGCCAAATGTTTGTTTTTCTTTCCCATTTGACTTTCAGCAAAACTTCTTCAAGCTTTCCGTTCTTCTTGTCATCGTCGTCCCGCTCTGTTTGACTCGAGGTGCAAGCACACACTCAAATATTGCCAAATCTGGTCATCGCCTGCTGATTTAATGTTCTAATGCATATTCATATCTACTCTATATTTATTCATGAGCACTGCAGTAGTACTGGAATCTCCACTCTCCTTCAACTCTCCTTTCCCTTTCATTACCATATCTAATGTGAACAATCCTGCTGCTCCTTATTAAACTCCTTCAGAAATCAAAGGTCTCAAAGATGTCATTTCAGTTTATGATTCACTTGCTGTTATTAATACCAAATATAAGTTAAAGGGATGGTTCACCCCAAAATGAAGTGTCTGTCATTAATTACTCACCCTAATGTTGTTCTAAGCTGTAAGGTTTCAGTTTTCTTAACACAAATCAAGATATTTTTCTGCCTTCAACAGAAGGCAGAATTTTCTATTTTCTGTCAACTATCCCTTCAAAGATGTGTTATTCATTATTTAAGATGAAAAAGATGGAGTTAATGCATTAGGGAAGAAAACTACTCCTGTTTGCTTCTAAATACAAAATGATGGGATTATGAATTCTCTGTTAAAGTTATTTTGCATGTGATTATTATGTCCAAATCTGAAGATGTACTGTAGTCTAATGTTAGGACCAAAGTAATAGTCATCACAATTTCTCCCATTCCTGACTTAATTAATAAATTAAATTAATAAACTAAATTCCACGTTCACCATGGATTGAAAAATGACAAAACATCAAGTATTTTATGAAGTGTATTTATTTTTTTATTAGCAGTACAAAAATAAAGATGCACACTGATGAACAAATCTAGGAAGGTGTACAAGCGAAAGCAACAGAGTCGTATTAGTTTAAGACAATCAGCTGCTCGTTAAAGAGCTCGGGGAAGTGAGGTAGAGAGCGCCCGAGCCCTTTAACAAGATTTGCTCTCGACTCGACACACTTCGTCAAGCTTATTATAGTTTAATGTGATTTTACCATAAGCCTTGTTTTATTTTGAATGCTCGCTGACGTAAATGGCAGGAACAAACAGATTAAATCATTGAGAAGGTTGAAACAGCTCAGTAGAGAACAATCATTGCACGTTTGCATAAGTATGAAGGAAAAAAATATATATACATGATGCTCTGCAAATTTCTTTAGATAAATAACTATCTTTTATTCATCATATATTTTAAATGATACAAAATGCCATTATTCAGATCAACTAAATCATGAAAAAACTACATTTATAAAAATCCTCAGTCTGGAAAAAAAAAACATATACAGGCGTCTGACTCATGTGCTTATTATAACTCTCGCTTCAGAGACAAAAAAACATTGGAAACAGTGGCCAATCAAGCAAATGCAACCTTTTTTTTTGCTGTTTATTTATTACAAAACTTGGGCAGAGAGTGTTGTTTAATTGCATTTAGTCCATGTTCCATATTTTTATTTGGTTGGATTATTTTTGTATTGAAAGTGACAGATGTCAGAAGGTGCCCAAGACTGACCCATGCCAAGTGACCCGTAAGTGGCCCTTATGACAGAAAGTACCCAAGTGAGAATGACATCACGAGTCCAAAAACTGTCACGCAGCTATAAATGGGTCCAGAACTGGCAGCATCTGTGTAATAATCCACATCTGTCTCATTGTGAACATGATCTCCTGTATGCTCACCACCATGTCCTTCATGTCCATGCCCGTGTCCATGTCCATGACCGTGACCCTGACCATGGCCGTACCCGTGGCCATGTCCATACCCTGCACCGTAGCCTCCGTATCCTCCATAGCCTCCGTACCCATAGCCATATCCAGGTCGGGCCAAGGAGCTCAAGCCGTGTCCGACTAGCATTCCCCCTAGAGCTCCGGCGGCGGCCGCCCCTGCTACCTTCCCAGTGCTGTGTCCCGAGGAGCTTCCGGTGTGGGCTGGTGGGGCACGGTAATGTCCACCGCCTCCTCCCCAGCCAGCACGTCCGGAGCTGCTGCCGCCCCATCCTCGGCCTCCTCCGCGCCCGAAGCCCCCTCCCCGACGAGACTGGACCGCTGGAAACATCACCGTCAGGAGTAACAGGCAGTTCATCAACGTGAAGATTCTATATTGGGAGAACATGCTGGAAGATGCTGTGAAAACACAAGGTCAGAGGTTGACTGAATCCACGTCTGGTAAGCAAACTCTGTGAAAGCAAAGAGCTAAACATAGTTCAAAAAACCAATCAGTCTTTGACTCATCGCTCCCAATGAGATCTGTCTGATTAGTGGACACAGAGGGCACAGCGTCAGGAGGAAGGATATAGAGAAAGCCAATAATGTCAAGAAAGGGAAATTAGAGAGGTCTTGTTTTCGTATTGTCTATAGGGTCATATCTGATCCTGTGAGAAAAAATGTAATTTTTGTTAACAAAAATATTTGTTAACATTATTTTAATGTTAAGTGGAACCTTGTTGGAAAATAAAAAAAATTTTTTTTTATTTATTATTTTATATCATTTTCATCTTTCTTTTATTTTTTTCAGCTTTAAAACCAAGTATTGTCAAATATTAACATTTATTTATTTTTGATCAAATAAATGCAGCCATAAAAAAAATATATATATATATATATATATATATTTAAGTAGTTTGTGTGTACTGTAAATGTATAATTTTTTAAATGTGTATTTATTAGTTTATGTATTTGGAATACAAGACAAAATAAGGACATTATTTAAAAGTTCTGTACTGAACTTCTCTTCTCTTGAAGCTCTCTGTATATATTATGATATGTCATTGATCTTTTCAGAATCTAGGGCGCCAGTCTGGGAGCTTTAGAAAGGTAATCTGGTATTGCTGTCTCAAGAATATTCTGACCCCTGCATCATTCGCTCAAAAAGACACAGAGACGATGTTCATTCTTTAAATCATTCAATTATGAGGCAAACTTTAACACAAGGTCGCTATCACCCCAAGATGACCCTAAAATAATGTAAACAGCACTGAAATGTTAGTAAAAAGCTAATAAGTTATAATAACACCATTATCTTCACATTGCATACATGTATTAATTTAACATGCTTAGAAAATAGAAATAAACAGTAATACAGCATTATACACCAGAATATCACACTCTGGTATGTTATTTTCCAGTTAGATACTTTTCTTCATTGATCCTAATAGAATAGTAATAATAATAATAATAAACTAATAATATTAGGCTACATATTCTTATAAAATCCGATTAAAAAGTTGCGTTTATCCAAAAGAGGATACATTGACTTACATTGAATTGGTATGTGGATGAAATGTATTTTGGAAGGTTCAGGATGACTGTCCAGGTGTTGTCCTCCTCTCTTGTCTGCTGCTCTTGAATGGATGAGAGTTTGAGACAGAGCTCACACAAGTACACGTACACAGAGGCATTAACCGACTGCTGCTCATTCTCTGATTGGTTGAGTGAATGAACTTACGTCGGCCCGTCTCACTGGCACAGGATCAGAACATCGCTCTAATCCATCAACAGGATTAAGACAGTCTATGGATTTGACAAACGTCTTTAGGCCCAGGGGTCATACTGCGGGGTCGGTCATGTGGCGACTGTATTTCTCCATGAGCTCAGAGATGCTGGTTAGGTAACCCACCTGCACAACAAATCATGTGGAAGACCGATAAATCTGACATTCACGCGCTCATTTTCTTTGCTGCTAGGTTGTGCTTGAAAAAACAAACGGACACTTTTTTTAGAAGCAGGCGTCGGTGGGCTATAGTTGGTGTCAGAAGTGGTGAATACAATCCAAAAAATCCAAAAGAGGAAACAATTATAGAAAGATTGGAAAAGATGTCACATTTGCCGTCGCTGTTAAAACTAGTTTTGTGAAATTGAGTAAAAAAGGTAATAAAACATAAAATATATATATATATATATTTTTTTTTGCTAGATATAATAACTTTGAAACGGCTTGACTGTATCCAAAACAGTGAAAAGAAATGCAAAAATATTTGAATTAGGGCTAATGCGCTTTTAAACTGCATACTACATACTTAGTGTGCATAATCTCAATTTTGTTATAAACTTACATCTAGTTATATTTCAATGTTAACTCTAGACGTAATGCATAATGTGCACACTGGATGTAGTTCATACTGTATTCTTAGTGTATACTACAGTGGTGTAGACTAGTGGATATTATAACGCTCTTAGACGAGTAAAAGTTTAAAGAATAGTATATGTTTGAATAAAATACCGTCACTGTTGATTTATTTAATGCATCCGTGCTGAATAAAAAGTATTAATTTCTTTCTAAATTATATGAGTCTTATCCCAAACAGTAATGTACTATCTATATATTTATATAGTAATTATCCTTCATAATACTGATGCACATGCTCAACCTCTTTTAACAGACATATTTGATAGGTGTAAATGAGACATTTTCCGATGATAACATTTTATTTAAATATAATTATCACCATATTCTCAGTTTTACAATCATATAAACACATGCCAGATGAAATATCAAAAGTATGACAACACAGAGGCCAGACATGTAAATGAGAGTCTAACCGTAAAAGAAAAATACGAAGCTCTTTTTCTACAGCCATGTTGTCCTTCTTCTTCAGGTGCCCA
Organism: Enteromius afrohamiltoni; assembly: GCA_034779775.1. Lineage (NCBI taxonomy): Eukaryota > Metazoa > Chordata > Actinopteri > Cypriniformes > Cyprinidae > Enteromius > Enteromius afrohamiltoni. Next base: position 12,693,237 of record JAUYWG010000041.1, read on the forward strand.
AACATGCATACTAGTCACACTAACTCACTCAAACATCGTTCACATATTGAGATGCTATGATCCCTTGTGCTGCTTCACCCCGTTTCAATCATCCTTTAAATCTGACTTTGCTCTTCGCCGTTCTCAAGAGATTTTGAATCGCTGTCTAAAAGAGACGTTGGTCTGATGGAGTTGTAATCAGACTGTAACAGGTTGGCTCAGACCGCATATATTCTCAAAACATCCAACATGTAAAGTGATCAGTCGTCACCCCAAACCAAACAAATAATACTAAAGTTGTAAGCGTTTCTCTTTGTTACTTGTGCTTGTCTTTATAATTGCTCTTTCCAGTGATTACTGGATCATGAAATTCCCTGGTTTAGTGGAATGTGCTTTTATAGTATTGTACCTGCATGTGATTCCCTACAGCACCAGAGAAAAATATACAAAGAATGTTCATATATCCATGTGCCATCTAATATCAATGCATATTAGTGGTTAATAATCATTTGGAACTGATGAAATTCTGTCTGGAAATCCGCTGATGGATGAAGAGGGGAATGTGTTCGTCACATACAGGTGGAGCCTTCTGGTAAGCACTGGAGCTGCTTCTCGATGATACACCGCAGATACTTGTATCTGTTCAGAAAGACATGCAGGGATGATTAAATCACAAAGAGCAAAATCAATTGAAAATGATTCTGACTGTCACTTGTAACGCATCGTTGTTTTTCTGGTGTTTTTCCCTGCCCGCTGCACTAGACGTCACAGCTTAGGATAGTCTCTAGAGAAGGGCTTGCGGCTGTGTGTCTTCTTGTGGAACCATTAGCCAATTATCATTGTCATGACATCATTTTCAGTGGCGCTTGAGTCAGCAGTCACATGGCATTTAGGCTCAAAAGACCTGGCAGCAGACTTCATGAGCCATAAAGAGCAGCAATTTATAAACATTAATCACAGTATATGCATGTGTACTGTGTGTATTGATTATGTATATATAAAGACACGCATACAGTACATATTTTGAAAATATGTATTTATGTGTATGTAAATTATAAATATTTAAATTATATTATGTATAAACATATAAATATGGCAAAATATCATATTACGATTATTTGCAAAATTATGAGGATTTTGTCATGATTCTTTGTCATTGATTTTGCAAGTTTTCTGAGCAGTACAGACAAACTAATTTGCCTTTTTTATAAAAACAAAGCCTTTCAAGGTAACAAAGTATAACATAAAGAAGGGCAGATATTTAGGCCAAACTGAGCAGTTAAGATAAAATTGTTGTCATCTTACCTTTGTTATTCGAATAGACACACATTACAAATAAACATAATATGAATAAAACAAACAGTGCTTTTATTTTTCAGGAAGAGTAGGTGTATACAGCAGTACTGAATTAACAAACATGAAACACTACATACTTCTACACTACATCCATCTTTTACTCTCTCTCAGCTCGTTTTTATCTAAAGGATAAAATTCAATGGATTAAATTCAATGACGACCAGCTACTGTTTGGTCACTCAAAATATCTTATTTTGTGTTTAGCAAAAATAAATGAATACAGGTTTGGGACAACATGTAAGTGAGTTAATAATGACAAAATTAGAATTTTTGAGTGAACTATCCCTTTAATGACAAGCGTGTTTAGTTCTGTCCACGTTTTTCTCTTGATTGTTTACATTTTCTTTAGACACAAGCACCCGTGTTTAACGCAGTGTGTTTGTGACAGTATTACCACAATCACATGTGATAAATATCTTAGTTCAGTAATTAGGCGCTATTTGGCAGGCTTGTAGTGTGCGCGCTTCAGGTGTACGCGCTGGAAAATCACATCTGGACAGCACACATATAAAATGTTTAATCGGCAAGACTTATGTACTTCTGTGATTGCGTGCAGTTGTTTTACACGTCAAGAAAAAATGTATATCAAAAAGCTGCATTTCCTCATGAAACTTCAATCCGCACAAGCACTGTCTCATGAGGAAATGCAGCTTTTTGATATACATTTTTTCTTGTTCCCAAATACAAATATTTTTAAAGTATTTGTTCAAAATAATTTATCGTAAAAACACGTTATTTGCGTTATTTAATGTATTCGGGTTCGGCTGCACCCCTAATATATATATATATATATATATATATATATACACAGTGAGGTCAATAAGTATTTGATCACCCTGTGATTTTGCAAGTTCTTTTAGTTTGAAATCATGGAGGGTTTTTTTCAGAATAAGGTGCATTTCCACTGTGAGAGACAGTGATCACATTTTATGATTTTATGATGATGAAAAAACAATTTAGTGTGTCAAACAAGTATTTGATAACTTGCTTATCAGCCAGATTTCTGACCCTGCTTTTAAATAGTCCAGCTACACTCTGCTCAAGATTCTAAATTAGTGGCATCATAAAGACACCTGTGCACCCCACAATCAGCAAAGTCAAAACCAAAAAGCTGTCAAAAGACAAAAGAGAAAAAATTGTAGACCTTCACAAAGCTGGAAAGGGCTACGGGGAAATGGCCAAGCAGCTTGGTGAAAAAAAGAACAACTGTTGGAGAAATTGTCATAAAAAGGAAGAAGCTAATGATGAATGTCAGTCTCCCTCAGACTGGGGTCCCATGGAAGATCTCTCCTCGTGGGGTATCAGTGAGGCTAAGAATGGTGAAGAATCAGCCCAGAACTACACTGGAGGAGCTGGTCAATGCCGTAAAGAGAGC
>JAUYWG010000041.1:12703134-12721207 GCA_034779775.1 Enteromius afrohamiltoni
AATTAAAAAAAAAAAAAAAAAAAAAAATATATATATATATATATATATATATATATTTAGCAGACATTTGACTTTAATATTAATGTCTTTCTTATCTGGAAAAAAACATATAAAATATGTTGTTGTTTTTTTTTCAATCAAATGACCTCTAAATAGGGAATGTGCGACCCCCCAACAGAGTCTTTAAACTTGATCACAATTTTAAGATTTAGTCAGGCCATAGATGCTCAGTCATAACGATGATCAATATATTTACGTTTTCAGGAATGTCATTGATTGAAATACAATGAGTGCTGTAGGATAATACTGTCCTGCCCCTTGTGTTTAATTACAGATAAATCTAGAGAAACCAAAGACGGAAGAAACTTTCAATATCATGTCATTTATCTAAATGCATAAGTCAATAGAAATGCTCATGCAAAATCTAAAAAAACTTCATCAGTGTGAATTATTTAGAGGAACAGCTGTAACACCTCATTGTAAGATGTCCTTGTTACACTGCACTTACTATTATAACAACAATAAATTATGCATAATTACATAAAAGTAACCCTAAGTCAAACTCAACTAACTCCTAACTCTAACAATATAATAAGTACATGTAGTTAATTAATGTTACCTAGTATTGCGCTGTAACAAAGACACCTTAAAATAAAGTGTAACGTACATTTTTCAATGCGAAATGTGCAACATGCCAATTTGAAAGATGAAAGCGTACAGTAAACAATATGACCGACCCTAAAGCTCAATGGCTGACACATATACTCCTGTTTGGAGGTTCCCTTGGCACAATACAAAGAGCTCTACTTAAGGCTTCCTTCCTCACCAGCTGGAGAGGCTTTACAGAAGCTTCCGGAGACATGGACAGGTGCAGGACAACAGGGGTACTGTTACCCCGCTGTTACAACTACTTCAAATCTCGGACTCCACACTGTTGCTGTTTTATTGTGTCTTCTTTAAAACATTTAGACAACTGTCACGCCACCAAATTAACATAAATAGATGTCAAACCATATCTAGTGTTAATAAAAGAATCTTTTTTAAAGATGCATGTTCACATTGAGCCTAATGTTAACAGGAATTGAAACTGAGGAAATAGCATCTCGGCCTAGTATGTGGTGTCACAACTTTGTAAAATCATGTTAAAGGAACAGTTCAGCCAAAAATATAAATCTAAATTCACACTTACAGTGTCCTCCACTAATATTGGCACCCTTGGTAAATCTGCACAAATGAGGCTGTAAAAATGTTTTTCTCCAATACATGTTGGCCACAATTATTGGCACCCATGTCCTTTTCCCAAGATAACAGCTCTTGTGTTTATTTTGAGGTTTGTGTTTGGAGTCAGTGAATTATTGGTTTGTTATCTGTTGGTATTTGATAGAATTAATGATGCCATGTGTCTAAACAAGATGTCCAGGACCTCCAGCAGAAATATAGACCCACAACATCAAAAACACAGCAGTATACTTCATCGTACACATAGAGTACTATCTCTGTGTTCACCATCTTGAGTGTTGCTAAAAAGCTCATTTTTTAGTATTTTTGTATTTTTGTTCCAGTCCTGTCTGACAACTGAACATGCTTGAGATGAGTTTTTTAGGATGAGTGAGGAGAATTTTTCTTAAACACCTCCTGAACAACATGTGCTGATGTAGAGGCTGTTTGACAATTTTTTAAAAAGGTTTTCTGTCCCTGAGACTTTTCTCTGTAATTCTCTTGCTGTGGTCCTTTGAGAGTCTTTAGCCACTCAAACTCGACTCCTCGGCGTGTATTAGGAGGATAGAGACACGTGTCCTCTTCCAGGCAGTTTCCTAACATTGTATGTTGATTGGAAATTCTTAATTATTTCCCTGATGGTGGAAATGGCCATTTTCACTGCTCTAGCTCTTTTCTTAAAGCCACTTCACTGATTTGTGAAGCTCAATTATCTTTTGCTGCACATCATAAATATATTATTAGTTTTTTCTCATTGCGTTGCCGATTAAATGATTTTGGGTTTTGTTTTTGCCAAACAAAGAAACTATGGCTGGATAATTTCATGTCCATAATCCCCCTGCAGTGTTGTGAATATGAATGGGAATGTACTTCTGAGATATTTTACTCATTAAAAATTATAGGGGTGCCAATAATTGTGGTCGGCATGTATTGGAGAAAAACATTTATTTCATCACAAGAATTTCACCCTATTTTCTGTTGTTTTTATTCAATGATAGGTTAGATTTTCACAGCCATCTTTTCTCAGATTTACCAAGGGTGCCAATATTAGTGGAGGGCACTGTATATTGTTTCAAAGCTGTTCTGTAGAACATTAAAGAAGATATCTTGAAGAATGCTGGCAATAAAACCAATTTAATTCCCACTGACTTCCATTATATACAGGAAAGAAATACATAAAAGTTTGGAATAACATGAGGGTGGCTGAATGTCCATTTGTGAATCTCTTTAAACACATACACAAATAACCAACCAAACATACAAGTTACTTAAAACATCAACCTTCCCGCATTTATTTACTCCTGTTCATCTGAAATACTACAAACCAGCATATTTTAAATGTCGCATGACAGTTAAACCCTGACATTTTCAAAAACTTGAGCACCAGTACTTCCCATTTACTGTCTCACAGTCTCATAGGATTTCCTGAACTTGATAAAAGAAGATTTGACTGAAAGCACATTACCTTCTTTCTTTTGCCAACGGTTCTTTCGCAGCTGATCGTCTGGTGGTCTTTAAACGCTAAACCAGCGCTGAACCCATGTGACACAGCTTCCCTCTCTAAACTCTCCCTTTGATTTGCACAGCGGAAACTGACATGAGGTTTCAGACTTCCCCAATGGTGCTTTCACTGCCTCCTCCTCCTCCCTTTATCTCCCTGTGTCAGTCTCTCTCAAGTTCACCCATGCCTTTATGCACGCTGCCATTAATCTTACACAAAAGATATACGAACTTTATGAGCACTTAGAATCACTTCAGGAGAACTACTTAGTGTACAAATGTAACTCAAGCATCCAGGACACATATAAAAACACACAAACAGAGCACAGGTGTCCTACTGAGACCCCAAATTGAAGCGTTAATGGCCTCATTCAGTCCCTGACAAAACTCCAACACGATTATCCTTTCACAAGATCATTATCCCATGGGCCTCTCTCTTGTATGGGCTTGTTTTCTTATCAACACCACCATGTTTTGACCCAGAGTGTACAGTTAAGTAGGTGTAGCTGTAAAAGCTTGTGTGTGTGGCCCCTCCCACATCCCACATGAGATGCGCTCAATCAGGAGATTATTAAATATTCAATACCAATCGACCCAGAGCAGCTTATTCTGACATTAATATTTCATATCCCAAATATAGTCCTGCCAGAACTACAGAAGAGCTATTAGTCTCTGATACACATCCAAAAGTCATTGCCAGCAGATAATAGGCATCAGATGACAGCCGTTGATTAGATTATAGATGTATGATATATCGGTGCCAAATCTGAATCGGCCAATATTGTGCATGCTTATTTACTCAAAGCTGATATTTAAAAACACTAATCATTTAATACCACTGTTGTTATCTTTAGGAAAACTCAAAATGAATACCCAGTTTATATACTTCATAATGTGGTGATAAAGTACCTATATTTAGTTATTTGTGTTTGGTTTTCAATGAATCCGTTTCAGAAATGTAAAGAATTTGGGGTCAGTTGGGTAATTTTTTTTTTTTATAAATTACTATATATTAATATATTATTTATTCACTAATGATTTAATAAAATGACCAAAGTGACAGTAGACATTTATTTGATCGATTTCAAATAAATGCATTTTATTTTCTATGAATCCAAGAAACCCGACAAAAATGTATCATGGTTTGGAGAAAAAATATAATAACCAGAGCATCAAATTAGCATATTCAAGTGATTTCTGAAAGATCGTGTGATCGTGTTTTTAGTGCACTTTTGTATTCTTACAAACACTAGAATACTGTACTACACATACTGGCCAAGAAGTCAATCCAAGAAAATGGAAAAAGGGAAGTTGGGAGAAAAAAAATGTACAATCTTATTTGAACTTTTCCTTTTACTTCTAATCCCTACTTTATTCACGCTCTTCAGTTAGACATCGGTTAGGAAAATATAGATAAAGAAAAAAACATATATGACCCCACTTTAGTCTCTGAAATGCAAAGGCCATTTCTTTCATGCCTTCACTGGAGCAGCCATCAAATTACTTGTGCACCACGTTTCGAGAGCCATGTACTTTTCCACGCTTACGCAACTGTGCACTCTAGCATTAAATGTGTCAGGGGAGTCCATGAAAAATGAATAGAAAAAGAGCACGAGAACTAGTTTTACAGTCTTTTGGACTCATGTGACTTTCCAATCTCCCAGTTCTCTTAAAGATCAACTTCGCATCTATAAAAGGGCCTCATTATGAATAATTACATGTTTGTTGAACACAGACGGCGTGTGGCTTGGCGTTGAACATGTGTTTGATGCTGGGAAGACTGTGGAAGTGGGACAGACGTGATGGAAGTGGTGGTTTATCCTAAATTAGCATCCAAAACTAACCAAACTCAACTTCTTTTTTGCATGTTTGCACGTTACCGACTAATAAATTATAGAATAAATTCTATCATGCTCGTTCATGCTATTGTTTGCAAAACGACCACGGCCACCTTTCCATGTGTTTTCTTCCTTCCCATGGCTTGGAAGTTCCCCCTTCTTGTCCAATTCCTAAGCAACCGCTCATACCCCTGGTCTTTAAGATTCAGGCCAAGATCTCCGCTTGATGTTTCCTGGCCTACATCCATTCCTTCACCTCCCCCAGCCAGCATCTCCTCACAAACACTATAGCGCGGCTATTGTTAAATTGCCACGGCAACCTGGAAAATACTTGCGAACCGACAACAAGCTTCGTCCAACAATGCTGAAAGTCACAGGTCTGCTCTCTCTTCCTTTTCTTCTTCCTTCCCTTCGCTCATGTGTTTAGCAGCTTGCCAGCTGCAGTGTTTCTTGATGGCTGCTGCTGCTAAACCCTCATGAGTTATGAAGTATGACAAAGAAGACGAAACACAGCTACTTCAAAATCCGCTGCATGGAAAACGCGACGCCCACATTCTGACTTGCAGCCGAGAGGCTAATGCTAGTCTGGAAACGAGAAACTTATTCGGAAGACTGAAAGAATCCACGTTTATCAAAACAAATGTTTTCTAGATGGCAGCTGTTTAGTTTAGAAAAACTGCTTCAAGATCTCCTTTTTCCTCCATGAATTTCTTCATGGTTAAAGACTCTGAAGATGTTTCCCTGACTCACTCACGCTCACAAGCCCGAAGGTGTGAAGATCACCGTTGACATGATAGATCACTCAAAAATAAAAAATCTGTTAGCATTTAGTCACCGTCATGCAATTTCACTGCCCCAAGATTCGCACTAATGGCATAACCTATGGCATTTAAAAGTACTCTTGGTGCTTTATACAACAGTTCGCCTAGTCCTGGACTCACGGTCCTCAAATAGGATTGGTCCAGAAGTGCTCCAGGACTGCTGATATTTACAATAGTCCAACAGTATTTCTATCACTCTGCTTTGGCCTCTTTTTAAAAGTATTTTCATTGGCAACAAAGGAATATATAAAATCCAAATCAGTCTGAATCACAAGTTACCACACTCAAAATGGTGCAATTTATTCCTTAGATGGAAAGCTGGATTCTCAGCAGCCACTAACATGATCCTTCAGAAATGTTGATTTTACAGCTCAGTTAATGTTAAAAATAGTTAAAAAGGAAGTGTGTAAACTTTTGTGACATGTCTTTACTGATTTACTTCATGCGTCTGATGAACAAAAGTATGGTAATACGAGTATGAACTTCTCCTTTTGTGTTCCACAGAAGAAAGTAAGTCATAGGGTACTGGTTTGGAACAACATGCGCATAAACTGATTCTACATTTTTGGACTACAGTATTCTGGATAAAGCAGACTGGTTATATAATCTGTCTAAATGTAATGCCAAACGAGTCATTTGAGCCCATAGTTATAATTTCCCATTGCTGACACAGATATATCTCACTGGGAACATAAACAACTCTGCATGTTAAACACTGTGGCATATTATTCTCTTGACAAGAGTCCACAGATGTTATTGTAATCTGACGCCTGAATATTGCATTACATTTCCAATGGACATTCTTAACGAATTCAATTTCAATACACAACTGGTCATATAACACGATATGATACAAAGTTGCAAACACATGCCAGCACGAGCATCCAAGTCTGTACAAGTCGTGAGTAACAAACAACAACACGCGCACAGACACCCACCCTTCTCCCGTGGATCTCTGCTCTCCAGATGCCCGATGTCACGATGATCAGATCAGATCAGATCCTGAAGGCTTCGGAATCTAATCTGTGCTTTTACGTCTCCAAACGACATCAGACCGAACAAAATCTACCATCGGCGGTGCTACGAGCCGATCCAATCCTTTACTCGAACCGAGCTTCTGCGCTCGCATCGGGAACAATCGCAGTTTGAGGGGGGCGTTTGAGGAGGAGGAATACCCCATCTGCTGTTACAGACCTCAGATAACGCAGCAGCCAATCAGAGCGCGCGCGCGGACGCCCCTTTGTTCGCGCTGCTCCTTTCGCGCCGGACAACATATGCGTTCAGCGGGGAATCCCCAAAACAATAGAGCGCCGAAGTGTAGGGACACAGTGAAGGAAAGCACTGTTTCTCACGTTTAATCCACATCGGTAACATTTGGGACTAGAATGTACAAAAAAAGGCACAAAAAGAGTTCTTTTACACGCGTGTGAACTATAAATAAGCATACAGATTGCTCATATTATATATGGCTTCTGTAAACAAACAAACAAAAAATAAAAACCATCACAAGAAAAAGTTAGCAGATATTAGAGAGCGTACTAATATTCTAAAGGGAGTTAGTTGACATGTAGGTGCAAAGCAAAGATTGTTCAAAAGGGACCATCAAAATTAATCAATGTCATAAAAACATTATTAATTTTAATATTAACTAATCATTAATTAGTTTTCCGCCCATTTTCTACACATACAGTAATATTGTCATAATAATATTATTAAATGGTTAATGTTTCTTTCTTTAAAAACTACTCAATTGTAATTAATGCTGGCCTATTATTAAAATTGTTTGTCTCATAAAAAGACGTTTTAAGTTTTCATTTGTTGACATCAATTAAAGTATTATCTAAAATCAACTATGAGCAATACATTCGCAAAGCATTTATAACCTTTCTTAAAATTCATTGACATACTAAAAATGTTCATGTTCAGCGTATAACAGATGATCTTAAAAATATATTGGTAAACGTTAAGATTTGAGAATATTAATAGATGCTTTAAAAGGTGTTAACTGTCAATTCATGTCTAAGTAATGTTAACAAATGAAACCTTATTCTAAAGTTTAACCATCTCTTGGACAGATTTACTGATTTACATTTAGTCATTTTGCAGATGCTTTTTTCCAGTCACCTTCTAAGTTATACCTTAGGCAGTTCAATGAGTAAGAACACATTCGCTCACCCTGTGGAAAATTTAAGTGACACCGAGGGTGAGGATTAGATCATCATGGGTCATCCACGGGTCAGAAAATGAGCAAATCTGAGCTGGACTGATATCATTTTAATCTCTTGTAATCTGCTACCAGCTATGATCTACCCATCTGTCGGGAACACAGTTCATACAGTAAAAACAGCAAGAGTTCAGAGAGCTCAGGATTAGAAAGTTCTACATCGACTAGTACAAAGTCAAAAAATAAAATAAGCTGTTTTAAAAACTGATGTTTTGAAACATTTTGTTAGAAATTAAAGATTTTTCCTGTAGACATCTTTACCGTGAGACACTTGTAGGTCTATCATATATATTGTATGATTTACTGAATAAACACATCTATTAATAAAGTAGGACCCACCACAAAGAAAAGACCTGCTGTTGATGACAGCATCTCTTCACTTTCTTCTCTTTGAGCCTCCATAATAATTGATTCTGGTTGAGTTGTGTGTGCTTAATCATGTTAATTCAGATGGTTACGGTCAACGCACACACACACACTCTTGGGGGGAATCAGAGGTGAAGAACTGGCATGTGTAACCTGATATATCTAATGAGTTTACCGGAGGAGACAGAAGGGAGACCAACATTTTATTGTCGTTTAACATAGTAATGGCCATAATTATTTTCCATATGCACCTAACTGTATTGCATCTGATCTGAAAACAGTCAAGGATGCAGGAATAGAAAATTGATTTGTCTGATCGTTATATCAATTCATAAAAGGAAAGAATATATATATATATATATATATATATATATATATATAAATATTTTTTTTAATAAATGATTATAGTTTATATTATATATAGTTTTGTTGTGGGGAACCTTGATGCACTCACAAACACGCATATAAAGAGACAACAGACGTTATGATTTGCTCAGAAACATCTTATTAAATGTCTTTAGGAACACGGAATAAAACAATTTCTGCTGTTTCTACTAACAGGAGCTGCAATGGCTGGTCAAAGAATATAGCACATTCTGCACTCGATATATATATATATATATATTTAGATTTATATTTATAATAGTCTCAATGCATTGAACTTTTCTAAATTTGTACTACATTTAACATGAACAGGAAGTAATGTTAGAAAAATACAATATGAAAACATCCAAGTTAACAAATATATTCAAACTACAGATAAAAAAAAAAGGGAATTTGTTTAACTCTTAAATAACAATGTAACAAATTGGTGCGCTTTGCAGCATGATGATTTAAGATAAGCGTTTTTTTCCCCAACATCTTTTTGTCAAATGATGTACAAAAAAAACAAAACAAAACATTAAAACATATTACAATTCAGAGAAAGTAGGTATATTCTTCAGATATACCCCCTTCAAAACAACTGAAGGGTTGTTTTTCTTTGACTCACATGCCACCATGTTATTAAGACCCATCACAACCTTTACACCTCAGCAGAAAATGAGATTTAACAAAACAGTACTGCACGTTTCCAAAATGTTCTCATATTAAAAATCATATTTAGCATCGATTAAGTGTTAATAATAATGTGAATTAAAGAAATACTAAAAAAAATATTTTGACAAATATTAAATCACGTACTAATGAAACGTTTGACGACAAATAAACACCGCAGGATGTGAAAGGTCTTCATAAAATGTCATATTCAGTTTCAAACAACATTTCAATAAACTATTAAAGGAAAAATGTTTTAGGAGATGAGGACTGGCACCACTGCAGGGTTCACAGACAATCATTATATCACACTTCAGAGTGCTGAATGTTTTATATCATCATCAATTTAGGAACAAAAAGTGCTATAGTAATGATTTCTTTACAACGTAATTTTGAACTGTAGATCTTATTTTACTCCATTACTGCAGCACTCTGTTTCAAGTGTTCACTAAACTGTAAGTACATTAGTATTGCCTTGTATACAGCACTTCGATCTGGCTTTTAGGTCCCAAATACAGTCACACCAACATTTTCAAACACAATCGATGTGCTCTTTCATATTATAATGCACACAAATGTGTAAATAAGGCTGAAAAGCAAAGTAACAGTTGTAACGTTTTGTTACCGAGTGAAATGGTCCTTGCATAATTAGGGTTTTTTATTAAAAACATACACACACACACAAAAAAAAAAATATATATATATATCTTAAAAGAAACCAACATCAGGCTGTACACTGCAAGATTGTTTGTCTTATTTCCAGCCAAAATATCTAAGAAGGATTTTCTAGACAAGTTGTGAAACAAGCAAAATATTCCTATTTCAAACAGAAAACAAGATTATTTTGCTTACCCCATTGGAAGATTATTTAGCTTGTTACTTAAGCAAAACTTTTTGGCTGGAAATAGAAAGCATTTTTTGCAGTGCATTACAGGTCAGCTAGAACGAGAGAGAGAGAGAGAGAGAGAGAACATCTCAAATGTGTTAGTTGGAATGACTCACAGAGGAAGCACCAGTTATGTTGTAAATCTCAATAAAAACATGGTAATAGAAAACGGTATTTTCTCCTCGCACCATGCTGACAGCATATCAAGTCAAACCTTAGAGTGCAGAACCGCATCTCCCATTCCCTGCTTACAGGCAGCAAAGGATTTGCCCCAAAATAGGACGTAGTACATTTAAATAAATAAATTACGAGTCAACAAAAGAATCTCTGAATCTAAAGTGGACATAGTATGAGCTCTGAATAAAAATACAACCATCGAATGGAAGTCTAAGTGAGAAAACCACAGAAGTGAAAGCGCAACTGCACACTATTGAATCAGGAAGACCAATGGAGTCTCCATTTCACGACATCAGGGTCTCTTCAATGCTGCAAACCAAACTGATAGTGTACATTTTAAAATTATTTGTGTTGTAAAGATTATAAAATGTCTGCAAACCGGAAATGAGGAATTTATAGCTCTAATTAAATGCTGATGATTAGTAATTGATTGTGATAATGCAGTATAATAGGATTTGGAGAGCCTGTTAAATAAATGCCTGCTAAATCCTCTCTGTGTCAAAAAACTACAAATAAAATAACTTCTGCAGTGCTTGTGGGAATCTACATTATAAACCACATTTACTTGAACAGCAGTGAGGAAGCGCCACCTACTGTACATCAAACAACAGACACGCCGAAAAATGTGGCGCCCAAAGGAGGGCTCAACAGATTTTGGCCAAAAGAAAAACGTTTCCCCTTGTCTTCTTTGATGGGACCGCCTGAGTACAACCATTCAAGTTTTCCCTTCCAGTTTTCCTTCTTTTGCAGACCGTGCACTGATATACATTCGTTTCTTGTATCATTTTACGTACTGCATAGCTATCCGCCTCCAAAACACGCGACAATTTGAATAAGAAACGCTTCTTTCGATGCGAGCCATCCATTAAAATAGCAGCTAACTAATGACGAAAATGTCAATTTGTATCATTTTCCTTACATTTAAGGCAATGGGACTTTTTTTTATTTATTTCAATTTAAGTACATACGGATTCGGAAGCAAGACTCGGACACTGGAAGTTAAATTAAGAACAAGCAAACTACATTTTGTGCGTTAATTCAAGCAGTGCAATTCAAACATAAAGCGCAATAACCTTGCATCACTAAGTAAACCTTTACCGATCCTCCGGCTTTGACGAGATCCGGGACTGCGTCATGCATAAAGCGAGATTGAGCATGTTCGTTGTGAATGTGTAGATGTGCGATAGTGGCCGCCGTGTGCACGCAGGCACTCATTAGCACATCTTTTATATTCAAACACATCCAATTATCAACACACGGATGCAGACGGAGCAGTGCAGGTTAAAAAAAAAAGGAACACTGATATTGGAAATTCGCAAAGTGATTTCTCCATCTATCAGTCTCTGTTTCCTCACAGAGAGCGATGAATGGGTACAACCTGCATTGCATCTACTCGCTGTTGTCATGGAGACACCTTCAGATCAGCTCCAGAGCTGCTGCGCTGTCAAAGTTTTAAAGAGCCGTAATGACAGCTAGAAACCAACTTTTTAGTGTTGATGACAAACTCCATCAAAAAAGACACAGAGTTTTAAAAGGATTGAAGCATGAAAAGAGTTTACAGCCGTCTTTTTCGTTAAAGGACAGGACTGCGGACTTCACTGTCTGGGTGGAATGGAGCAGTGAGACTACCATTTGAAAGCATGCTGGTGCTAAACACTATACTCCACTTTCTCCAAGCTCTGGCTTTGTTGGCATGTCGTCCTTTCTTCTGTTATGGCAGCCATGGGTGAGGACGCTCCATTGGTAGCCAGCGAAAGTGGGGCTGATTGGAAGGTACTGGAAAATGCGATGGCGCCGCAGGAAGTCCATGCCAAACGGTAGGTCGTAAGACTCCATTCTGTCCCGTTTAGATACGCTGTTTCCACGATTCATCTTACAGATGCCCCTTTCCTCCGGGGTGCCTGGGATAGAAAGACTTAATGAGAGGAAAGCAGGGAATGCACTAAAAATGAAGTAAACCATGGTCAACAAAAACAAAATAATGTTTAATAAATATTTTTAATATTGCAAAATTCATTGAAAATAAAACCTCAATCCGAAACAGCCACCCGCAGCTAAAAATTGTTTTTTTTTTTTTTACTTTTGAACCGCTAATCCTATCTGATTGCACGAAAAAGTGGCACATCATGTGTCTCATTTGGATATTCAGAGGCTCCGTAGCAGACGTGATTACGTTATTGCAAAACAGGAACGATTACTGATGCTTAGTCCCACCCCCGTGCACAGATTGGTGCAAACTGCCTTTTGAAACACCGTTGAGGAGTTTTCAATGGAAAATTGAATGAGCACAAAGTGAAAGTAAAGTATATCGTGCATACATGAAACCTAACACAACGATAAAATCATTCTGATGCAGACACAGTCAGTGGATCATCCACTAAGCTGTTATATTATGTACTTCTATAGTTTATAAAAATTATTTGCACTCTGTATATTTCTCACTAATTTTGGGTGCAGTTTGTGAATCATTTGCACTGTTTGTATTTTTGTTGCAGAAGACAATTTGCGCAATTGTTTTCATTATTAGCTACACGGTTTGTTTTTATTGTTAAAAAAATTACATATATATATATATATATATAAAATAATATAAAAATGCTTTAAGGGTTAAGATATGGCTTTTTATAAAATCGCTTTGATGTAATTATATTTTGTGCAGTAAATGAGAGCTCTGCATCTGCTTAGAAGCAACACATGCCACCCATCTTCCTACTGCTGTAATGAGAAGCACCAATAAACCAGCGGTAGTCAACAGAAGTTAAGAGCTTCCTGCGGTTTTCTGCCAACATAAAAGATCTAATTCAGATTTAATTAGTACCATTAGAAGCATAGTCATATTAAGACAACCATTTTTTGCCAAATTGTGCATCCCTATAATTTATATAGTGCTATAGATTCTTAATGTCAACATCAAATGGTGATTGAAAACCCTTTATAAAAAAAAAAAAAAGTTAGTATTATGTTATTATTACATTCACCTTAATTTTGTTACTTATATGCAAATTCATATTTTAAAGGAAGTGACATGAATTTTCTGCATAGGTTTAGCAGTTTGCACCTACCAGGAATAGTATTATCCAGCACAAACGCCACTGAGCCTCCTACAAACATGGCAGTCGTAAGCAGAACGTTCAGCACCTGATCTATCTGCACTATACCTGCAAAAGATAAAAAAAAAAAAAAAATGGTTCCACACTGGTCTCTCACGACGCAGTCATCATTCCAAAAAGTTTGCGTATCTACCAGTGACTAGAGGGTTTCCTTTGAGGTAGCTGGGCAGGACCAGGCCAAAAAAGATGGAGAAGCCAAGGACAAACAGATTGCGGGACGAGTTGAGATCCACAAATTGCAGGTTGGAAAGGCCAACGGCGGTGATCATGCCGAAGAGAGTGCAGAACAGCGCCCCCAGAACAGGGTCCGGTAATGATGCGAAGAGAGCGCTGAATTTACCGACCATTCCTAGCAGTAGCATCAGTGCCGCACCATACTGAATTACCCGCCTACTGCCCACCTACACAGAGAGAGGAAACAGACCAAACAGAACACTTTAATGCTGTTTATCAAATCATTCTCTTCATGTATTTTTTATGCACTGTACGCCATAATCAGCCCGCTGCCATTTTAATTAGAAAACGAGGCTGTGAGGAATAGGAGACCAGCATATATATAAATGAAGATAGCCTATAAATATTATTTGTGCGAATAGTGAAGCTGAAGAATGGTTTGAAAGACACAGAGGCACTAGTGTGATCACAATATAATTGTCCGGGAAGGCTGAAAGTCAGAAACTCTTTGGGGCAGTTTCCCGAACAGGGTTTAAGACTAGTCCTAAATTAAAATAAATGTCAAGAGCGGTCTAAACTGGAAAAAGCTTGCACTGAGATTGTTAAAATACATCATTGCCATTGTTTGCTCTTAAAATGCTCACAGATAATGCATTTTTGTAAGACATGTTTCTAAAAATTCTTAGCAAAGGTCTATTCCTGGCTTAATCTTATCCCTACCTGGGAAACTGGCCCCTTATGTTGAGGTGCGCCAAATTATTTGGCAAATTTTCTTTTTCCACATACAATGAGCCTACAAAGAGATTAAACTCAGACTAAAAGTAAAAAAAATATGAAATGCCCATTAGAAGGATGCAAAACTAATGCATTAATAAAATGAGCAAAGTTAGATAAAAGACCACTGGGCAGTAAATTTGCTCATTGGGTAAGTCGGAAACAGGTGGATAAGAAAAGGCATGTTAACTGCACAAGAATTAAGAATTAATGTCAAGAACTGGGTCAGGAACCATCAAGTCTCCAGCGACATTATTTTCCAGAACCGAACCTCGAGTACAAATTCCTAAAAAATGACCCTCACTTATTAAGACTGATTTCTCATAGGCTTTATGGATGGATAAGTTGTGAGTGACTCTTAAAAGGAACAACATCACATCCTCTTGAACCACTGTTTGAAGAATTAATCTTGCAGCATCTAGAAGTAAGTTTGGGGAGCTCATTCCTAGTCCATCTCCTATCCTGAAATGTCTGTCTTGCAGAAAACCTACTGCCAGATTCTAGAAGATCAACTCTTTTAACAGTGGTTACAGAGGATGTGACTATTCCAGTTGTGACGCTGACAGTGCATGATAAATGAAGTTTTTGTCTATCAAAATGGATAAAGCAATGGTTAAATATTCTCAATAAAAAAGGTCTTAAATATTTTCTGTTCAGTTTACTAAACTACACTGAAATATACAGCAACAGCTGAAATAAAATTAAAATATTCACACTATGACTTGAAAGTGTTAGGTTGATAAGTTATATTAGTCTATTACGTTAAGAAAAGCTGCATTTATATGCTGTTCTTTTCTAACGTTGTAAGTGTATTTGTCACTTCTGATTAAACCGAATGCGTCCTTGCAGCACAAAGGTATTAATGTATTACAGAGAAGCAGAAGTCTTACTGAGCTAAAAACATTTGAAGTAAATGTAATATTTAGTTTTTCCCCTAAAATTGCTGCAGTATACCTATAAGGATAAATTGTAACCATGTTACTGTAAAACTGTAAAGTATTCAAATCAAAGTAGCAGCCTCATGAGTAGCAGTTGCATGTGTAATAAATAAAAAAATACACTCCCTTTGGGAGTACATATCCAGCCAGAGCTTATTTTAATGATGCTCAGAAGAAACCACAACAGCTCTTCAGTGTGGAAGGTCTTCAGGGTGCTAATGATCCACTGCAGCCAGTGAAGGCCAGTCTAACACATGCTGTTACTGTACGTGCCACATGGACTGCTCTCTGCATGTGCTTTTAACAGCCAAGAACTGTAAAACCGGTTTATGAGTCAATATGGCATTTGTAAGCGACATACAAAATACAAAAGAAACATCAAAGGGGCTGAATGGGAAAAGAACCTACTTTAGTGATGCCCAGCACTCCAATATTTGGGCTAGAAGATGTGGAGCCATTTCCTGTCCCAAAGATGCCATCAAGAACACAAGACAGACCCTCCATGAAGATCCCTCTGAGAAAAAGAGAATCCATTAGAGCATAAAGACACCAAACATGCAAGATATCTTAGCAGTTTTAAAATGTGCAGCGGTGTCCTTGAGTTGTACCTGTTAATGGCATGTATAGGTGGAGGCGGGGCACAGGAGAGACGGGCACAGGCGTAATAGTCTCCAATTGACTCTATGATACTGGCAACCACAGCACTCATCATCCCAATCACCCCTGCTGCTGTGACTGTGGGCAACCCCCACTGGACTAAAACACAAAAGCATTATGGGTAAACTTATCAGGTTAAGCATGAAGGTTTCCGGAGCACTTTGGTCGGTCTAAAACACTCTAAAATTTAATTTAATTTTCACTAGGTTTTGGAAAAAAGCAAAACACACACACGCAACACTTGAAAACCAACACTCACAGGGGTAGGGTATCTTAAACCAGGGAGCGACCGCAAGGATGCCCTGGCGGGCGTCTGTTCGGGCGTAGAACCCATATTTGTCCTTCTCAGGAGGAAACACGTCAGTCACCGTGAAGATGAAACACAGAAACCATGACACAAGGATGGCCATGATGATCTACAGAAAGACAGAAAGAGAGATAAACCCAGTTACTAAGAAACTATTCTCATGCTAAACTCCGATGAGTAACCCAGACCGCTGAACACAAAGCCAGACATGTTATCCAACCTCCTTCACTAGCCTTCAAACAAGCAGACGATACTGCAAGCTGATTCTCCCTCATGATTCATCATCAAGGATCAATCTGTGTGTTTTGGCTTGCCTCTATCTGCCTCCTACGCTCATTTTCATTGCCATGTCATTGTCTGCTGTGCTTCCATTTAATAACACAGGCCAAAATGATCTCTTCTCTGAAACAGCACGGTAATTATGACTGTCATCTGAGCTAACGGCAGATTACGAGCTGTGCCAAGACTCTGAAAATGCCAGCTCACGCTGCCGGGAGCGAGAGACACCAGACTGCAAACGATTACGATAATTCCTTTATGAGAATGCGGATCATTCGGAAATGAAAAACGCAACACGCTGATTATTGAGATACGGAACAACACATGTCCAACGACTTTACCTGCTGATAGATTTAAAAGGCAACATTTGCAATTCAAATTATCACTTGAATGTAAAAAAAAAAATAAAATAACGAAACCAAATCAGAAATGACCATATTCTGATTTTAACTGCTATGAGGTTCTGTTTTTTTTTGTTTTGTTTGTTTTTTGTGTTTGTTTCCTATTTTACTTCAGTTTTGTGAGGGAATATGGAAAAACATAACCATATTTGGATTAAAGACTATGAAGGCAAACTATTTTTTTTAAGTGTATTGACTTGCATGGATTAATTGTTCATCACAAAAATAGCAATGTGTATATAAATATAGTTAATATTTAATATATACATATATATATATACTTTTTTTTTATCACAACAATGGTAAATAGTTCAATATTTTAAACAAGCATATTTATTGATTATCTAATTAATTTTATCTAGTCTCATCGAACAACAAAATATTCAGGCAATAAGTAAATGCATGTTTGAATGGAACAGCATACATGCTTATATACTATACTTGAAGCTGCAGTCCATAACTTTTTGCACCCTAGAGGTTAATAAAAAGAAATGCGTGCATCTTGGTATTGGAACTCAGGTACTGGGCTACTCTGCAGCGCTCCTTACCAGAACCAGTCTAAAACAGACATACAAGATCTGCTTGCTTATATTCATTTTATGTATTTTCTCTCAAACACTGAACGGAATGAAATGGTCTTGGAGAAATTTGGGAACTCACTGGGAACATCTTGAATAGCTGCAGGCGGTAAGATGTCCAGCCTTTTTTGGATTTGTAGATGGGAAGCGGCAACTGGATGTTACGTGCATACTGAGAGAACAGCAGCACCAGGAATATAGTTCTGTTTAAAAGAAGGGAGAGAGTTTACTTTTTGGGTCCACAGAACTACAGATACAGTTATAAACACAAATGTGTGTGTGTGTGTGTGTGTGTGTGTGTGTGTGTGTGTTTGTGGGAGAACTGTGCTCACAGCATAGCGATGCCCCAATGTTTGCCTGCCCTCTCTCCAGCTGCCTGGAAGCCCGAGAGCCCAATGAGAGTAACAGTAGGGGTGATGGTGAGCGGGCCGATGTACTTCAACAGGACACCTGGCAAACCCAAGGCCCCTATGATCACCTCTATTAGAGACGAGACTATTATAGCCCCCTGGATCTACAGAGACAAAGAAAAAGAGAGAAAGATGTTGTGATTAAATAGAAAAAACCAAAGACGAATGAGAAGGGATCTGCAAAGCAGACAAAGCAGTTTAAGGTTAAAAGTGATCAAAGTCTGTAAAGTGTCATTGACAAAGGCCTCCAGACGCCGTAATTGCTTTGGTTTTGGTCACTGAATTCTCATCTATAGTTATTATTGCTTATTACACGGCTCTCTGGAATGCTTGATTCTGATTGGTCAGTTGAGACATTTGCAGGTTCGTTCTTTTCAAAT
>JAUYWG010000041.1:12721307-12741413 GCA_034779775.1 Enteromius afrohamiltoni
GTTCAATAAATGTTCTTTTCGCATTTATCCCGTTTCCGAGTCCAGCCTTGCCTTGTCCTAAAAGGAAGCGAGAGCGCAAGCTCTACAGCAGCCGATAACGTTACACATAGCGTAAATTAGATAATGGTTAGAACACAATCCTAATTTGTGCAGCTTAAACATTTTAGTTTCTGACTTAATAAGGTGAGAAAAGCAGCATGAGTTAGCAGTGTCACACATCTGGATGAAAATGATACCCCTGACATCTCCCTTTCTCACTTCCTTAGTCTTTCTTTGAACATCTCCCATTAGATGAGATGAAAAATAAAAGAGCTGATGACACAGGAGAAATCAGCGGAGTTGAAATCTCGTCCTTCTCTGCCAACTTTCACAATCGTTTTTTCTCCGACCGTGAGAGAATTCATTAAAATTTCACTCAGCCTGCAGCCTCTCTCTCTTTCTCCCTCTCTCTCTTCCTCTCAATCTATCTTTCTCTATTTGCCTTTTCTCTCTCTGAATGAATGGAGCTTTGAATAATGTAACCAGTTTTAACAAGATCATAAAACCCCCCATCCAACATTCATAAGCCAGTTAGCTGAGGTTTGGGATCTTGGGGATGGCGGCACGCACACGTTAAGCACACCTCGTTTCTCTCTCGTTTCACTCGCTCTCTCGCACGTACATGCACTCGGGCACGTGCACGCTCAAATGTCTCTCTTTCAGACGCACTCGCATACGCATACTTGAATTCCGCAGAGAATGAAAGAGTGACGCAGGAGCTGGAGAGATGAGAGAGGGATGCCTGGAGGAGGAGGATGAGAGACAGAGAGTGAAATCAAAGAAGCAGTGATGTAAGAGAAGCCCCCATAGGTCTCTCTCCTGTCCGTCTGTCGAGAAAACTGCACCGGCTCTCTGGCTCTGCCGCAAATTAGAGGACTGTGAATGTCCTTTACACTGCGCTTATTTCTAAAACACTAGAATTTTACTTTTTATATTCATTGACTGCTTTTATCATAGTGCAGAAGCATTAAAAATATGTTGATATAGGTGTGCTGAAAACGCAGCCTTTAAGACATTAGATATTATTTAGCAGATTACCAGCAGTGATGCATTAGCAGTGTTTTTCCAAGGAAGTAATCTCTGTATGAATCTTGGAGTTTTGCTCTTAGCGATCTTATGTTATGAGGAAAATGGAAAATTAGATTTTACACTGAATGAAGCATGAGGTTTGGCTAATGGTTAGATGCTAACATGCAACTGTGTTCACCTGCATCTCAATTTTATACCATTTGCACTGCACAGTACGCGATAAAAAGAACAAAAGCACACAGCAAAGTTACTAAAAGGTAAAAACTGAAAATTAAGTTAATTCAATAAAACAACTGTAATATTTTCATTATTTTTTTCAAATTTTGCTAGGTTTATTTTATTTATTTATTATTGAAAAAAAATGTGGTCCCACTTTATATTAAGTGTCCCTAATACCTGTGTACTTGCATAGTAACTAGATGTGTATGTAGTAATCTAACCACAGTGTAAGTACACGTTACTACATACAGTAGTATCTACAGCTGTAATTTTTCTGTACCTACGCACATGTAACAACCCTCAGAATGGTGTGTGTAAGTACAAATGTGTAACAGGACATTGGTAACAACACTTTTTTCACTTCACTAAGTAGTCATGTAACAGGAATTACAGCTACATTTTGTAACAGCAGTATGTATAAGAGTAACTGGAACAGGGGGTGATCAGGGTGTGTAGTTGGGTAGGTTTCGGGATATGTAAAGTGGGTGGAGTTGGTGTATCTCTGTAATACCAGTGTATATACATGGTAACTTAATATAAAGTGTAACATTCTGGACACCAACCACAATTTATATGCAAAGCCTAATTTACTGCCTGCTGCTGTGTAACATCAGAGCAATTACATGCTAAATCCATAGCAAGTGTCCGTTTAATATAAAGTGTAACACTGTAAACTTATTACCAAAGTCCTGTTACACATTTGTACTTCCACACACCATTCTGAGGGTTTTTACATGTGTGAAGTTTCAGAAATATTTAAAAGGACCATTAAAAGACATGCAACATTTAAATTATCTAATATTATCACAGTCATATTTTAGATTTAGATTTTAATCAGCTATAAAAATGAAACAAAAAAATTCAATGTAAAGCTGATTTGTAAACTAGCCCTTTTTATTAATGTTTGCAGCGTTCGTGGTTCTATAGATGTTGTTTTCACTGACAATTCAGAGCCCTTTCTGTGATCTAATTTAGACTCAAACAGTGCCATGAGCCAAACCTGTTACAACCAATCTACCTTAACTTATCACCTCATTTTATTTCATTAGTTTCACACCATCACTTCCTTTATCAATTTTACATGAAATGTTTCTCATTAAATTCATCAGATCTCATCTCCTTCATCCTTTGTTTTAACAAACCTCTCGTATCCTGGGGTACCAGATGTCTTCTGTGTGTGGCAGCTCTGTGGCATTCAATAAAGTAAAAGCTGCAGAGAAACGAGACAATCAGGTTAAGCGTGACCGAGAGGGTACATTAGAGTGTGTGTGTGTGTGTGAGACATGTACCTGTTGCGTTACATTTCCACTTATCCAATGAAAGAATGGCTCTTGCAGGTGCGAGGAAAGCAAAAGCACTTGCCTGGAACAATGGCAGCCTGGAGGCAAAACACACACAAAAACAATCATTCGCAAGAACAGTTTGTACAAACACACACACACACACAACACTCTTGCTGCTCGGAAACATGGAAACACGTGTGGCTGAAGAGAAAAGACAGGTAACAGTCAGCAAGAGGAGCTCTAAACCACATTATGAGTCACTGCAGAATATTTTAGTTTTAGTTATTTTAATTAATAGCATGTAACTAAATGTAACTTATTTTAAGACTTGACCATTGATCTGGCCCACCTTTCCTCAAAGCATAACGAAAGGACAGAAATTAATTAATTAAATATATAAATACCACTGATGCACACATTTACTTCTAATTTATAGCTTTGTTTTAAAATATGAAAAAATAAATAAAAAAAATAAAAACAATTTTTGCTTATTAGCCTATTTTTCTGTTATTTACTATATTTTATTATACAGTTATATGGTTGGACATTGCTGTAACCACTAGATGTCTCCACACACACACTACTCATTTAATAAGTGATGTGGGTTTTGAAGTCTGTTAGTAAAGACTAGAGCTATATGAATTACAATTATAAATAATAATTATAAAAAAGACCATTGATTTTGAAATTGATTACTGCTTAAGAACACTTGATTAAGAGATTATATTTCAAATGTTTGCGTGTAAGATAAAGACAAAGGTCCAAAACATCAATTCTTATTCTCTGTTCAGTGGAAAAATTGTTCAGGTAGATGTAACGGGTATTAGGTCATTCATATCTGTTTTGCGTAAGTATAACAGATAGTAAAATAGTTTTTGGCGATCATCAAATACGCACACAAACATGCATTAATGAAAGCTCATACAGTGATTCAGCACAAATGTCGAACTCGCTCGATTCTTTCCTCTCTTATCTTCTTCTCATTTCCTCTTTTTTTTCAGGCACTCACTCAGGTTTCCCTGGAGACTGCATGTGCCATGAGCAAGTGACGTCAAACCAGAGGGATCACAGACATCAGACGACCCTCTTATACAAGTGGCAAAGTGGCCGCAAAAGAACACCGAGTGCCAGACACAGAACAGGCAAAGGCTAAATGTCTTTATGACATGAACAGCCTGAAGGATCCTCCTCGGGTACAATCTACGCCTCGTAAGACATCACGGCCACTTGCTTCTCTATTTGGGGGTTGTGCGTCATGTAAATGACATTAATTGCATTAAAGCACAGTCCAGCAGCAAAACACTAATGGTGGAAACTTATGGAGGAAATAATAGTTTCCAGAGTTCCTGTGATTGATGACGTTTTATATGTTGGGACTAAAAAGACCCAAGGACTGTTGATAAGACCTTGACGCAATAGATATTTTATAAGAGACCAATACGTACGCATTTGTTTTATCAAATGCACTTAATCCTTATTCAAAGCAGAGGTAAGGCAACATAAGGGTCAGGAACAAACTGGACATCCCAGATTGGTGACTAAGGTTAATGGTTTGCAAATTATATGTAAAAAAAAAAAAAAAGAAAAGAAAAAATGCTGAATCTTAAACATCACTGCTCTAGTCTATTCAGAGTCACATGATCCTTCAGCAATCATTCTAAAAAGCTGTTATTTAGTGCTACTAAATAGTTTTGTGGAACCATGATCCATTTCAGAATTCTTTGATAACTAGAAATAAAAATGCAGTTGTTTTTTTATTTAACAAATGCATTTGCTTGTCATTCATTCATTTCACTTATTTTTTTTTATTTTTTTCCCCCCAGAAAGTATTTTTTAACAACATACTATAACAAATACTAAAATAGTTACTGGCCAATATCATAGATTTAGTCTTTTTTTTACAATTTATCTGTATAAGGCAATACTGGACATGGTCATTTTAACTAACTAATTAATAGTTTAAAGTTTTTCAGCTTCTTGTCTCCAACTCTGATTTAAATCTCTCACAGAGTGTCCCGGATACAGTGCACTGTTTCAGAAGTATAAAGAGCTTAAGGCCTTCATTACTGAGTGATTAAAGAACATGAATTACAAACACAAAGATCCACAGACGACCGCAGCTAAAACTGAACGGACCCATTTTCTTCAGACCTCCTTGTTACACAAACAACTGATAGTTCGATTTTATTCCAACCAAAGCAGCTGTTACACCACGCAAAACCGGTTATGTCCTCTTCCACTTTCCAAGTCGTTTTTTTTTCCTCTTTCATAATAAAATGTGGTCAGCCTTGTTTGTCTAAGAGTGCTTAGTGTCATTAAAATAAAAATCTTTTCAAAGAAACCTCAAGGCTCATGCTCCATTTTAGGAAAGTGGCTTTCGAAAACGTAATTGAAACAACAACGTGGTAAAAAGGGGAAGACAAACAGATGTTCATGCAAGTCATTTTTTTGCATCAACATATATTATGGAAATGTATAATGACCATCATCAAAAAAGATGAAAAATATCTAGATTTAAAAATGCTAATCTCCCAGCATTATACTCAAGTGTAATATTAACCTCAAGTACATGCCCAGACATACCAACACCAGCCCACTGACATGAGTGATGTCGTGTTCAACTGATTCTACATATGAAGAGTTCATTTGCAAAAAATGGTAATACCATTTTTTTTCCCATAATCACTTTTTTTAATTGCACATTTCAAAGTAATATCAATCAAAATGCAGTTGGGTTGTTTTGATTAAGTAATAATAACTTCAACAAATAAAGGTCATTTACAAAATTAAAGTTAATTGAAAGTATTTTTTTTCATATTAAGTTTATTTTAAAAATCAAAAGCAGATAACTCCAACAGCTTTTTTTTCCCGCCCGAAAAAAACAGATAATTCCACATTTTAAGTTTTAGAGTTTTAAAAAATTGCTCATTGAATCTTTGTGATCTCCTCAGATGATGTAGATGTAGATGCCTGGCAAAGGTTGTGTTTGTTGTGATCATAGATATGGATTGTACGGCTTTTCCCTCACTATCATAAACTGCTTTTATTTTTCTTTTACGACCTGAAGAAGATATCACAGACTCATCAAGTTCACCAAAATAATCCATCCTTGATCGCTTTTAGTCAGCTTTGACCAATCTCCTCTCAGATAGCACGTCTTTTCACTGTAAAAGTAGTCTTGTCACCTGACCTGAATATAGCGAGCTGAATTGCTAAAATGGACTTATCGGCTTTTGTTTAAAAAACAACAAGAGGGCGCTTGTCCTCTTTTGCAGTGAAACTTAAACTCTCAATGCCTTAAAAGTGAACGATTCCAGCTTTTTTGTTTTTGCGCTGCATGTGGAGAATAATGCACGGCAAATAAGCTTATTATTTTTAAGTGGCATTCATCTTTTTGGCAAATTAACTCTTCATATCATTAATAACTGCTAAAAACCTTCTCGCACTGTGAACAAGCATTCGTTTTTAATACAGTTTTGCTGTAAATATCTCACAGACGAGCCAGTGAGAAAGAGATTCTCCACAGCTGTCTTTATTGTGGTCTAAATGTTCTAGATGTTATCCTCTTCTCTACCATATTTTCTGGAAGTGAACAAAAGGAGAGTGAAGTAGAAGCAGTACTTGCTGAACTTGAGTGCACTTGCTAACTGAGCCTGAATCTGACATCCTGAACGTAATCAATAAAACCACCTACCCACACAACACAATAAAAGTGCACACGGATGGGTTTCCGCCATACTCAGAATACTTTTATAATACTTTTATATGTTTGTTAGAAGCTATGAGGTATGAGTAAACCGATGAGCTTACTTGTAAATGAATTAAACCCCACCGACAGTGGAGCTTTGTATGGGATTCACCACACTGACTGTATGCAAACCTGTATCACGCATTGTCACCAGGGCATTGTGTCTGGAACACGTTCTAGACCTTGCTTTAACACACACTTACCGGCAGCCAAGTGTGGTCTGCAGCAGGGTAGTGATTCCCACACAAAAGAAAATGGTGCCAATCAGCTGACTGGTTGCCCATTGGTCAAAGCCCACACACATGGCCTCAGCAAGCAGGAAGGGCACAGCGATAGTTCCACTGAAGCAGGTAAGATAGTGCTGAGGACGAATGGTGAGAAAAGCCAACAGTTCAACATTTTTATTTTTGTTACTGACATAAAGTCACGAATGCGAGATAAAAAGTCACAAAAATCCTGACTTTATATCTCGCAATCCTGAAAAAGAAAGTGAGAATTTTGAGATAAAAAAAGTCGCAATAACCTTTTTACATTTTTTATTCAGTGGCGGAAATAAGCTTCCATAGGAATCTCTTGAATCAATTTCAAATACATTTTTTAAAAGTTAATTGTTGCCACCTAGTGGCGAAACAACACCTAGCGCTCTCTTCTCGGTGTCAACGGCAGCACAAACGCAGATTTGAATTTGTTGCGGTAAGACTTTTTCAAAGGGGAAATTGCGTGGGTGTTTGAATAGAGATCGCAATCTTTTAATGATTGATCGTGCAGCTCTAGTCTGTCTTAACGTCAAGTGTCAGTGTCACTACTGTAAAGTTGAGTGTCATTGCTGTAAATTTAAGTTTTATTGCTGTAAATGCTGGCTTGAAAACAGTAACACTCAACTTTACAGCAGTGAAAGTTGTAGGACAGTGATTGCTGTAAAATCAAGGGTCCCTGCTTCAAACTTTATAATAACTGCTGTGAAGATAAGTGTTATTGCTTCCATATCAAGATTTCACTTCAAATAAGTTAAGGGCTGCTTCAGACTTGATGTTGGAAAGATGAGCATCACTGCTGTAAAGTTGAGTGTTATTGTTTCCAAGCCAGTGTCTTGGCTGCTGTAAAGTTAAGGGCCACAGCTTCAGACTTGATGGTCAATGCTGTAAAAGATAAGTGTCACGACTGTAGAGTGTTACTGCTTCCATGTTAAAGTTTATAGTAGTCAAATTTGAGGACCACTGTTTCCAAGTTGAGTGTCGCTACTTCAAATATAGTTTTACTGCTGAAAATGTAGAGTAAGCAATTTAAAGTCAAGGATTTGTTGCTGTAAAGTTGGAGGCCACTGCTTCAATCTCAACGGTCCCTGCAGTAAAGATGAAGGTCACTACTTCAAACTTGAGGGTCACTGCTGCAAACTTTAAATCTAGCTGCTATAACGCCTTAGTTGAGTCGTAGTTGGAATACCTTAAACACCTGGGGCACATTACTTTAGACTTGAATGTTCAAGCCAGTATGCCCGCATGTGGCTGTGCACGTGTTTGTACCTGTAAACCTAGGAACACACACAGGTACCAAGGAGGTGTGTCCTCTATGGTGTATATCATGTCCATTCTCCTGGCGTCTATGCTGTCTGTACTGTCCACAGTTTCTGATATGGAGCACTGAAGGGGAGAGGAAACACAAGACACATGGGATTCAGGCTCCGGGCTGTTCCTATGGTAACCAATCTCTATTACAGAGAAGCTGAGTGAGAGCTGTAAGCTATAAACAGTATCAGCACACACTCAAACACACACACAGCAAAACTGATTGCAATTCAAACATCATCAGCAGAAAATCAGTTCCTCTATTTGCAAGGATCCTGAAATTAACTACAAATAGCTAGTATATATTACTATAAGAGTTATTCGGTTACATCTTAAATATGTTGTAGTGGAAAATACATACTGGTTTTAACAGTTTGACTACTTAAAACACAATGCGAGGATACAGTACAAAAGCCTTGTCTATGTCTTTAAAAAAAAAGACACAACAGTTATTTTTTTACGTCTCAACTCAACTACCAGTTAAATAATTCTCATTTCTGACAAAAAATATTAGTGGGGACACAGAACCAGAGAGAGAGACAAACTAAAGAAGACTCCTAACGTGTTGCGAGGAAAACCTACTGGTTGTTGTGACCTCCCAAATCCCGGAAAAGTGGCGAGTCATAATGACTGAGCTATTACAGAAGAGGGCTTAACACAGATAAGCGGGACTGGTACGAGCAGTCCATTGATTTAAAGGTGAATTTCTACTAGTACCAAAAGCATTACAAAAAGCTCACTTTGTCCTCAGTCTGGCTGTCTTTTGCGTAAATGGCCATGAGTTGTGTGTCCTCTGCATCCTGATCTCCGGGGGTCTGCACGGCACCATTAACCACCTGTCAAATACACAGAAATGCGCAAACGTCACATACTTACCAAGTAACAAAATAAAGAAAACAAGTGACACTACTAGCAAATTCTTTTGCTGCCATGACAAAAGG
Source organism: Enteromius afrohamiltoni (assembly GCA_034779775.1). Lineage (NCBI taxonomy): Eukaryota > Metazoa > Chordata > Actinopteri > Cypriniformes > Cyprinidae > Enteromius > Enteromius afrohamiltoni. Next base: position 12,730,132 of record JAUYWG010000041.1, read on the forward strand.
ATATAAGTGGATGTGGGCTTCTTGGCAAGAAATCTGACATTATGCAGGGGAGTTTGGCACAGAAAGGGTTAAGCTTCCAGAAGCTTTGCTTTGGTTCTCTTTGCCAAATTAAAATGCCAGGGTTTCAGTGACAAGTGAATAGTTTTACCTTACATCTCATGATATTACATCCCCTCACTGGCAAAACATATCAATCCGCTAAAGTTAACCAGGTCGCTCAGAGACAGGGTTAAGCAGAAACAGTAAGTCACCACACTCATTTATGGAAGAATTCACCAAAACAAGGATTACATGAGGTTTATCTCTAAAGTATGGGAAGTATTTGGTGTGTTTTAGGTACATCATACTAGGCAGAAGATTTAGATGGCTGCAAAACTCGTCTTGTCTTTCAGACAACCTCAAACAATTAGTATTTTTTTCAGAAATGACTCCGCAAGGGGACTAGAAAAGAACATGAGTCACTAACAATTCATCAGTTTAAAAGAAGGATATAATACACATAAATGTTACAAGAGATGATGCGTTATGTAACTGAATTTAAGGGAGTGTTAGGCGTGACTAAGGGAAATTCGAGCCTTGACACTTTTTAAATAAGTGAACAGATAAAGTTACAGAGAGCAGTCCATAATGAACGGACTGATAAAGGGTCACTTCTGTGAAAAAAAACGTTTAGAAGATAATTTACTAATCTCTTAACGTGCTTTATTTAAATAAATGTTTAGCAACAAAAAATACTCTGAAAAAGCAGCAGTTGCTTAAAGGTTGTTCTGTTTGTTTCACTTTTAGAAAAACCATTCCTGCACATGTCGTATTTGTGACTTTTATAATGTTAATTAATAATGCCAGTTAATTTATGCCAGTTCTACATACAATAATGAATGCAATTTTATACTACCCCTTAAAAATGTAGCAGTATTCAAATGTACTACAATAAAATGTCACTTCTGATAAATTTAAGGCTTACTTGCTGAGAAAACGCTGAAAAGCTAGCTTTTAAATGGCACATATTTAAGGTTGCAATCTGCACACCACACTGTCCTGCTTAAAGTACACATGACCACTGTGTCCTGTAGAGTCACTGAAATAACAGGCTAGAAGGCATTGTTTCTGACCCTATGATTAGCATCATTCCACTGAGACAAACTCTCACACACACACACACTCACTGGGATGGGATAGAAGTGTGCACTGTGTTTGTTCTCCTCCTCATATTTGCCAGGCTCTGCAGCGGAGTCCATGGATTTAGAGGTGGTGTTTTTACCAACACCCATTCCTCGCCTCCGCTCCTCTGCCTCGTCCTCCTCCTCTCCCTCTGGCTCGGTTCCTCTCCTCCACTCCCGCTCAGGCTCTGGTAGAAACACTGCTGCTCTGGCTGTCAGCACACTCTCATGTTCCACTGATTGGCCAGCCAGGTCATCTGGGGTCAGAAAACAGAGCCATGTTGTTCATGAATGAATAAAGAAATGAAAGTGCTCATCTGATGATTCCTGAAATCCCTCAACATAATAATCCATATAGTCTTTAACCATTATAATTACCTAAAAATCATTCCTACGTCATATTAGTAATTTATAGTCATTTTATGGAGGCAAAGGAAGAATAAACTGACTAATAAGTTATGCAATGAAATGGAATCTTAAAACAAATTTAGATCCGAGACATTAATCAAATGAATAATGGATTTATAAACTCACATCCCACGCTTTCCAGTGTGGTTTTGGTTTTAAACGATTACTTATATAACAATGATGTGTGATCAAACATCTACATTGATGGACAAAAGAAAAAGAGGATTTAAAAAAAAATAAAGGTCAGGTGAAAATAATAAAGTTTGGAGATGAAATAAAGTGAGAAATTAGGTGGGAGTAGGATGGTGAAGATAGGATGGGAGAGATGGCAAACAGAAGCGAAAGGAAGACAGCGAGTGACTGGTGAAGGTCGGTTCACTTTATCAGTGGACATTGTTGATTTTGGTAACCGTCAAGTTCTGTTTGTTTTTCTTGTGGCCTCGGTCCAGCACCCTCCCTATTAATGACAGTGATTAGATGTGTCAGCACGATCCCCCATGATCCCGCAGCAGCCCTGAACTCCAGGACAATCACATCTGCTTGGTATATAGAAGCCATCTGGGTCCACAAAACCCCCAAAGTGCTGCACATGCCGTGCCAGACTCTTACACGTGTCCAAACTAGCCACGGTCACGACAAACGCCAAGATATTTTGACATTGATTTGGATGTAGATCAGATATTTAGTTTAAAGTTAATAGATTATTAGATTTTAATAGATTAGTATTAAGATTAGTTGTAGTTTTGCATTCAACATAGTTAGAACATAGTGTTATATTACTTCTTTTTTTCATTTAATATCATATTCATTCTACCACCATATAACCAGTCAGACATCTTTTAGATATTGCTTTTAAAGACCTATTGTTGTCTTAAAGTCTGTGTAAAGCCACATTAAATAGGTGTTCTGAGTTTGTCACACCCCAGAAAAATGTGTTATTAATCAGCCCAAAATTGGAATGATAAAAAAGTAAATAAAATAAGTAATCAAAACAAAAAAAAGAACCTGTATTCTGTGCTCTCAGATGATGGAGGCGTGTCCACGGTCAGCACTTAAACCACAGGCCTCGCAAAATCCATCTCAACCCTGCCCGTCGGGCTATCATATAGGGAGGAAAAATATATTTAAATGCTTTTGCATTCTTTCACAAATATGTTTGGGTAAATATGTAACTTTTGGGCATCGGGAGCCACTGTCCATTAGGTTAAATATTGATACCGCGTTTGTTTTTTATTTTCATTTAAAAAATAAATTAAAAATTGTGATCGTGCAAACTGTGTATGGACGGTTTCAATGGGCGCACGCGCCTGGACTGAAGTTGTGTTGTGTTTGTTTATCAGTCTGGTTACAAACCAGCTACAAACGCAGCTAATGAAGAGTAATGCAGTTGGACTCTCAGGTTATTGTGCTGTGGGATCTGTTTCCCATACATTTATTTATTTGTAGTGACCTGCCACCCTATCAAAACTTTGCGTGCAGATTAATGCCCGCCTATTAGACAAAGAAAGTCTGTGTGGCTAAATAGTTCAGTTTTGCGTTTAATGTCAAAATTATTAATGTTTCGTTTGTTAATTTTCGTAAGTTAATTTAGAAAAATGTTTGGAATATTTTTTGTTCGTCAAATATACGTTTTTGCAGACAGTGAGTTCTCAAACCATCACGACTTGTCTAAAATAAAACTATAGATATACCTACTAAAACAGTAAAAGCGTATAACAATGTTTAGATGTTAGTAATGCGCTATAATAATAATTGTGGGATAAGTTTGTGTGGAGAGGCGAAAGTGCACTGAGCAGGACACGGAGGCAAAAGCACAATCATTTGATATTGTCACTAAACACAAATAAAAGTGTCACGATGTTTAACAAAAAGTTGTGATTTTATAGGCTAAATTAAAAATCTTAACCTGCCGTCTTTCATTTTTAATGTTTGTTTGAAGAAATCTGTCATGGAACGTATAGGGAGACTTCAGATAGAAAAACGGACTTGTTAGAAAATGTTTCCTCAGTGAAATCATGGCGCGGTGGCTTCACTTGTTGAAGCGCGAGCTCGTCTCAGCTATATCTATAACTCGGAGAGAACGTGTCAGTGAGGTCACGCATCATCTACGCCGGGCGTAGCTGCACCTGGTCGTAGTTTTAGTTGCAGGGCACAATACTGTACGTGTAGAAATGGCAAATGGAAGAGAAAAGGAAGGCTGCCCAGAGTTGGAGGATGCGCCAGCGTCGTATAAATCTGGTGTGTGGGAACATTTCATGTTACCTATTAGAGGATGGATACAGTTCGGACAGATATTTAGAAAGGATGCTCAGGTTCAGGTCGGGCTCGGTCACATCAGCTCGAATGTGTTATAACGGCGCTTTTTTCCCCTGTGTGCGCTGATGCTCTCATCTGTTGACATTTCTGAACGCCTTCCTACAGTTGCTTAATAAAAGCGGGCTTCCCACACACAAAAAAAGTGCATGTGTCATTAGTTTAAAAAAAAAATTTGGTTACAGCTCTGTCGGACGCAGGCCGGTCTTGGACAGAAAAATGCGTCCCGATCCGCGCTCCATTAACCTATGACAACAGCGGAAATAAAACAACAGCTAGAACTGCGACTGTATGCAAGTATTGTGCACCAGGGATTTAGAAATTTTGCGAGCCCTGGTAACCATGCCACCTCTCTCAACTGTTAAATACTACCTGAATGAAGTAGGTAATAAGCATTTACGTCATTATGTAACCAACCAGCAAACTGTAGGCTGTAGTGAATTAGAGTAAAGTAACTTGTGATTGAGCGGGCAAACCACTGATGCCAGTTATTATATTGTTATGAAAATAAAAACAGAAAAACTGCTCCCAAAATCATTTTTCAGCAATACATTTTTAACATTTAGACCGTCTTTAATAGCGATTCTTTGAATTGCTTTCACACAGACTTTAATTCTAAAGTCGAATTTACATTTTACTGTGCAGACAGTGTTGATACTAGATATCTGTGACATTGATCTTTATTCAGAAAGCAGGTGTTTTAGTGCAGCTCGGGACAGTAAAGAAATGAGTACCTAGTTCACACATCACTCCCACCAATCAGGTCGGCCAGAAGCATCTGTGTGGGAAGGGTTAAACTGGGAGAAGAGAAGGAGAGAGAGATGGTGCAAAAGAGAAAGATAGAAGATAAGAGGTAGGGAAATGGAAAAGGAATAAGTGTTGACAAAAGGAAGATAGAGGAGAGAGGCATTAATTAGCAGCCAAAACACAAATCACAAGCCGTTTCATTTTTTATTTGATTATTCAGCATGTTGATGTTTTGAATGTGCTTGCCTGTAAGCAAATCCATCCAAAACTTTACAAAGCTTAAACGCATAACGTCGGTTTAAAACAAGTTAAGCTCTACCAACATCATCTTTGGCAAGCAGTTGATGGCCACAGGCAATTTCTTCAGTCATCTCTACCACTTCTTCCCTTTTCACAAGAACTCAATTAGCCCTCACAACTAAACTTAAACCAGTTGCGAAACCTGTGAAACTGTTTTTTCCTCACACAAAATATTGCAGACCAATTGGAATTTGTATGCAAAATTAGCTGAAACGAATGTAAACCAGTTCTGGGTAAAAGTATCGCACGGTTGTTGTCATGTAGAAGCTTGGTCATCCTTCTGAAACTACATGTCTGAATGCTGCACAGATCTGGCAGACGAATGCATTTAAATAAAATCTGAATGTATGAACTTGAACACATCTTACAGTAATTCCTCTGATAAGAGTGTGTTGTCTATGTGTGTACAACAGTGTGTGTCTGCCTGAGGGCACGTAGACAAATCAAGTGAGCTGTCAGTTTATATCAACGTTCAGCTTTACTGCTGTTAGTCATGACCCATCAGGTAAAATACGTGTCCTCGTAATGTGATCATCAGCGGACGGTCCAAAACACAGCAGGACAGATCCATCCACAGATACTGCTGTCACACATGGTTTGTCTGAGCAGATTTAGTCCTGTTTTCAAACACAAGCAGATTCGTTTGATTGCATGGCAAGCAGCTAAACAACAAAAACACTCGTACGTCACAAACAAGGCATCAACATGAATCTGGCAAAAGTCTGAAGTGGAAAAATCAGGGCCAAAAAAATATTTTTCTAACTGGGGTGAGCTGTGTGTATTTAATATCCATACCGGACATCAAAATAGAAACCTTAAACCTGGACATCCTCATCATCTCACTGGGAAACAATTATTACTGGAGCAAGACTAAACCAACAAACTCAAAACAGCTTTAGGATACCAGATGAGGAGATGTAAGGAAGGACTTGAGTTGCTTTAAAGATCACGAAGAGATCTATTTTGGAAAGAAAACAGTCCAGACAGAACATTTTGTAATATTCCCACAACAATGTCTGTTGCTGTTCTGGTGACTAGCGGGTAAAGCGCATACTTCATTTTGGTCACCTTCCCATCATCCCATCATCTCATAATTACAGCTTACTGATGTTTAAAAGTTTAAACCTAGACGTCCAACCTCTTCCAAAAGCACATTTATAGACAAAACACACTGCTGCAGCTTTTATGAAACATCTGCTAGTCAGATATTTGGTTGTGAAGGCCACTGAGAGAGACTGACATAATGTGACCGTTCTTTGCATACATATTTAGCATTATGTGAATGTTAAAAGTCTCATATGGGAATTCAGAAGTGTCAAACTCAGTCCCAAAGAAGCCAACAGTATGTGCAGTATAAGAAGTTTGGGGTCTGCAAGATCCATACATATTTTTATTTATTTATTTTTTTAATGTTTACTAAAACTGCATTCATTTGATCCAAAACACAGTAAAAACTGTAACAATATTTTATAATAATAAAATAATAATATCATTACATTTTAAAAAGATGCGTTTTATATTTTAACAGTTTTAAAAAGTTTAAAAAACAGTTAAAAAAAAAAAACAAAAAAAACAGTACTATTAACGATAATGTCTTTTTTCCCATGATCAAAAGGTAAACTTTAATGTTCATGGAACTGAAACTACAGTTGGCCTTACAATCAAGAGACTCGATCGAACTAACTAGTTCTAGCTTTAGAGGAACTTGCCACTCGTAAAAAATAAAACTCATCAGATAACAATCACATTCTCAAACTCAGCATTGATACATCCCCAAACTTCCTCTTGAGTCTCTTGAGATCATCATGCAAAAAAACGACAAAAAAGGACTTCTCTGAGTCAAATGTTTTAGGATTAAGTGTCCACAAGAGGGTGCTACAGAAAAAAAAAGAAACAAACAAACAAACAAAAAAAAAAAACGTATAAAACATTTTAACAGTAAGAAATATGATGTGCAAAATTGGTTGACACTTGGCACCTTTCAAGGGAGTTATCATTGCAGCTGTTGTCCCGAACTCGAACTCTGTGTCCGAACTCAGCCAGATGTGGTTATCTGGCACTTTTGTCAGTTTTTACATATTAATTTTTTTAGTTTTTACATTGATTTTTGATAATAGTTTCGGTTCTTAATATTTATTGGGAAAAATCACTGAAGAAATAATTCTGGCTTCAACTGGAAATCTCTGTATTATTATATCATCAGGTAGAATATGTACAAAAAATATAACTGTACCTTAAATGTAACAATTCAATATTCCCCAAATAAAATTTAATCCATTCCGTTTTGTGGTTCATAAGTAAAACAAGAAACCATTTATAAAATAACATTTAACAAAAAAAACATTAAATCTGATAATTGTTCACATATATTAAATGTAAATTATAAAAATAAACAAACATATAAATTAAAATATAAACAGAACATATAAATATAAAAGCGAAATCAAAGTGGTAATATTTTTTGTATCCTTATATAAACAATTTATACCACTTTTTTACTTAAACTACATGGTTTAAACTACTTGGTTTCCCTCAAGAAAGAGGCGACCTTTCCACACCCATGACAACACATTCTTCCTTACCGGCTAATTCACTAAAATATGCTGTTTAATTAGCCCTCTCAGTGGTGAGGTGAGATTAGTTCCAATAGCACAGCTCTCTAGGAGCCTGACACCACAGGACAGCGGCCCCAGGCCCAGCGAGAGGACATCTATGCATCACAGCACACCTCCACAGGGCAGTGCGGGTCAGCCTATTGAGTTTCACTAAAGTGAATATCAAAGAATGACAAATTCCTTTAGAAATGAATATATCCACTGGTTCTCTTGGATGCACATCAATTAAACACAAAGGGACCCAAAGGGAATGAAAGGGTCATTATCTCAACAGGGGCATCTGAAGAGTGAGGGTTTGAATCAGCTCCAGATTTACTGCAGCACAGCAACAGAAATGTGTATCAAATAAAAGATCTCAAAGAGATGTGGTACAATTAAATGGTGTTTAGTAAGAACAGGCTGATTTAAGTCAAAATAACAGTCCTCTATCCACTGTATTTCTTTCTCCATAAATTTTTTTTTTATATTATATATATAGAATATGTGTTATTTATATATATATATATATATATATATATATATATATATATATATATATGGCAAATGCACAGAAATTTCAAACAAATATGGATTTTGATGTGGGAGGACAAAAGTGGATGGACGTTTACAAGGGGTCATCGGATGCTTATTTTTCACTTTTTACCCTGTGTGCAAGCCATTGTTGCTGTTATGGCATGTCACTTTAAATGCTAATGAGCTCTTGCTGACCCTGCCCCCCTCTCTTCAGTGGGATGAAGACAAGCAGACTATAAAATTCGAAACTCTAAATCATAAAACTGGCCGGTTCTTTGATACACAGAGTCATAAATTACTGACGAGCTACGTAATATCACGTTCAAAATGAATCACTTCTGAAGACGAGATTGTGCCAGTGATCTACGGCTCCGTGTTTCAATGGGCGTCGTTAAAAACAGCTAACCGAGATATACCGCTAATCAAAGCCATTAAATCGCCCAGCCCAAGAAAGGAGATTTCAATACTCACTTCTTTAGATGATGCTGGATTACGAATGATTTGCGTGAACATAGACACGTTTATGCAGATCAAAATTAAAGTAATGGTAACCCTCCGTGTCTTCAGCGCTTCAGATGTCGGGAGTAAATGACGACTGCTATATTCATTACTGCATCCAACAACAAAACACTTCAATCGCTTAATCAGAGATGTTCTTGTCACTGAAGTAGAAACAATGATGACAGCTCACTCGGGGGCGGGTCTAAGGTAAGACAGCCTTGTCAATCAACTATCATGGGAGGGGCCTGTGCAGAACTACATCATGATGAGATGAGCAGCTGATGAGCAAGTGACATAATGATAAATTTCAGCTAAACAAATTGTAATTTTATCAAGGGAGGAGAGCTTAAAAAATGTATATGAAATAAAACTCTTTAAACCTAACTATACCGACATGATTTTAGGAATCAATCCTCTGTAAGTGCGCTGAACACTCTATAATATTTGGCTTGAACTGTTCTGGAACAGTTTTGGGAATACAACTTAATCTAGTCCTCTTTTGGAAGCAAATTCCAAGAGCTTGCTAAAAAAAAGTTAATTGAATCAGTTTTTCTGTTTGTTTTTATAAGAACATTTACCTCAATGGTTAGTTCACCAAAAGTAGTTTACCTGATGTACTTGCAAGAGACTGTCAAAATGATTTGTCTTCCATGACAGAAGAGCACTTGGAGTATGTCAGAAATAGAATAGAGCATCAGTTTTTTTGTCTTGTCGCGTCATGCCGTTCGTGTTTAGTGTCAACACTGTGTTTGGTTTAAAATGTAATTAATGCTCACACACTTCTGCCCTTTGCTACAAATCATATTGTTTCAAGCAACCTTGATTTGGCAGTTATTAAGAACTAGTATTGTCAAAAAACACGGTACTTCGGTACCAAGTCAGTTCTAAATAAATAAAAGCATCACAGTACCAGTGTTACAGGGTACCCGGTCAATCTGGTTGTTGACGCCCTCATGATTTCCATGATGCAGAAAAAGCAGAATCCAGTTTAAAAGCAGAACCTAGCCTACAGTTTGCTATATGGAATATTATCTGTAAATATTGCACCGCAAAAGTCGAATCAAATTTGAATCCTGTATGTTCTGTGCATCTCTCTGTTAAATGAATGAATGGCAGAGATGGCCGGTTTTGTTTACTATACGCTGAAGTGCGTGACGCTTGCCGTGATTTCAGCATCTGCCGTCTCAGTGAGGACATAAATACATAAACATAAAGCGTCATACCATATACACACAGAAATGTAGAGGTATTTGTAGTAACCCCTCCGAATACAAGTTGATTTTAGACTTCTATATAAAAGTCTAGAAATACATTATGAATAATGTATGTGATAGGCTACTACTACCACTACGGTGCAAAAAAATTCATACTAGTTTATTTTTTAAAGATGTAACAATATTCACATAATATTCATTTTTAATTTGAATAGTAAATCTCCTTTATTTACTAAAAAATTAAATGTGTTTCAGTTTAATTAATTAAAAGACTAATTAAATTTTGGTGAAACTTTGACTGTTTTTCATACTTTGATCACTTGCGGAAAAACCTGAAACACAGCTTTAAATAAGTAAAGAATGCCATTGATTTTTGTACATTTTATTTTAGTTCGACTTTATCAATAAAAATAGTGTGTTTTTTTAATTAGCATGATTTTGTGTTTTGCTTCGGTACTGAAAGCATGGATTTTCACTGCTATCAGTCTTAAATACAGAAATGTTGGTACTGTGACAACACTATTAAGCACATTGACTCATTTCATTATGCAAACTTAAAGAAAAAAGGAACATCCCTTGTTAAATCATGGAGATAAATCTGACAAGTTGCCTAATGGAATATGAAAAACTAAAAGGGTGAGGTTGCTTGGATGAGAAACCAGTGACATGAGAGAAAGGTTTTAAAAGGTGTGCCATAATTTGCATTACTGCAAACCAGTAATCTGAATTATGCAAGTACTGTAATACTAATTTATTGATAGGATCAACTTCAATCAGATGTCAATAGGTGCAATATATAGGTTGTTATTAAATACATCTATAGAAACTACAACTACAGAAAATCTTGAAATGAACAAAATGTGAAAAACCTGTCATCATTTACCTCATGTTCCAAACCAGTGTAATGTTTCGTCACAAAAGAAGATGTTTTAAGAAAAGTCCATACCTGTTTGGTTAATGATTCTTCAAAATATCTTCTTTTAGATTCCACAGAATTAAATGAGTCAGACAGGTTTGGAATAACATGAGTGTAAATAAAATAAAGGTGAAATCTTATTGCAAAAGTCATTGGTGATGTTTTGAATCCTAATTTAAATCTGGGGCTGGGCTATTTCACACTGGTTTTAAATGGGGTTTATTCAAACACAATTTAAAATGAGTTTTGCTCTGAACTACTATGCGAATGCACTGCTGCCAAACAGATTATTACAGTTTATTAGCTTGTTATGAATACGTTTCATGGTTTACACGCGTTCATCAACCAAAAACCCAAAATGGTTGTATGGCATTTTAAAGTGTCCTAATATTGTGTTAGAGTCCCCTACAGCAGGTTTAAATGCATCTAAGGTCAGATAACATTGTAATTTTGCCAGAATATGCATTTAATATTAGAATCATTTTGCAATGCCTTTGATATCAGATCTTAAAAGGGTCGTACATGCACTTTTTCAAGCTGTTTGGACTGAAATGTGTGTTGGGAGTGTGTGTACACAACCACGCTACAATGATAA
>JAUYWG010000041.1:12741513-12754728 GCA_034779775.1 Enteromius afrohamiltoni
AGATTTAAAGGGGAAGTACACAGAACAGAGTGATTTCAAAAGAGCTGTTTATGACAGGGTAAAATTAGCATTTTTTAAAACTATCTTTGAGAAATTCTAAAACAAACTATATTACAAACTTTCCATTAACACCCTAAATAATCATATTAGCTTGTGGAAAACTGTTTGTATGACCCCTTTAAGGTCTGTAAACCCCATCTTTCCATTAGCCAACTCTGCTCTGACTGGTCCATCGGCCAGTTTTGATTGGTCGCCACAAACAGATTCTTCAGAAAGCTTTGACTTTGTAGAATAAATGAGCATAGCTTGGTTTAAAATCGAAACCCATGCAGGTGTTTTTGTATCACTGTATTTCTGATAGGAACTGACTGTCTTCAGGAAATTTTCAATGTCAATTTCATTTCCTCTAGCATGTCTGATAAATCACTATTTGTGAGCGGAGCGCTGCTTTGTATACAGCGTTACCAGGGTAACCTCATCTTTACCGCGACAACAGCACATCCCGCTGGCAGAGAATCAAGTCTGAATGGGAGACACTGCAGTCATTGGCAAAACTCTCATTGCACAGCTGTGGTATTGTGTACAATATGAATTTTAACCACCGATTCTTCACATCCTCATCCTTAGGCAATAAATACAAAACTCACTTTCTTTCATAGCGCAGAACAGTGTGTCTTCTTGACATGATGTATACACACTGACTAGCGGATGTGAAGATCAGACTTTGTTTGTATTTCGCAAGCAGGGAGGGATTATTTTGACTCTTCCTTTTGAGAATATCTTTTTTTTTATCATGCACTTTTTTTATTAACAACTTTGCAAACGGTTTATATTGACGGACAGCTACATTACAAACTATAAAGAAGATATTTTTCAAAAACCCATATGACCTGCTCTTTAAATCAAAAGCCTGAACGCGCTCGTTCTGTAAATGATTAGAAAAGACTAGCAATGCAAATATTTCCTCAGGAAGAGAGAAAAAGAGAACAGAGAATTAGTATTGGTTTGAAAGACTGAAATAGCATTAGCTGGAGTTAAGACATTTTTTCGCTTCAAGGGACTAAATCCTAGTTTGTGAAGGATCAGATGACTAGGAAGAAAGATTTTAATACCCTCTAGTTTTCTCAGTGGTGTGTTAGGTAATGTTTTGTAACCGTCAGCCTGCTGGTTTGTTAACACGCTCTCTCAGCTTCACCATTTAATTACACGGTTCTCACTTTACTCAGTTAAACTCGGAGAAATCAATACAGATAATTGGCAATTTCTTAAATAATCCACTTCTGTGCATGACTGGATCGCGAAGAGCAACGTGTGCTGACAAATGCTGCCTCAAACTAACACAAAAGCAAGAGGAAAAGTGTTTTTTTTCAGCCCACTTTGCACAAAAGCTAATTAAAACACATTTACAGATCACAATCGCAGATGAGAAATACAATCATCAGGATCAACTCTCTTTAACGTCTCTGTGCAATATTTAGGCAAGTCTAAACCTAAGTCTAAACAGATTTGTTTAAGCAAAGCATTCCACCCAAAAGAGTCTTCTGCTGCTTGACAGCCTGAGCTATAAAATACAGCTGCCACAATCCAGTCTGTGTTCCCCTGGGCTACATCTGTTTATCTAAACTGTTTGTGCAATCCTGGATATCTTTCAGTTTATATATATTAAAGGAATGGTTCAAAAAGAGAAGTTCTCAGGGAAATTTAGCAAATGGGATCAAACTGCCCATTATCAAAAAAATACACAAGTGAAATACTGTCATTATTGGCATCTAGGTGGAGATGATGTTACTAACCAGGGGTGCGTTTTATGGACGCAAGTTCCGTCGTTACCAGCATAGTTCAACAATTCAGTGTTTCCCGAAAGCATAGTTCAAACGAACATTCACAGGCAACGTCACAAACGTACGTGGTTAGAACTACAGCACTGGACCTGTGGTTTGAAGCATAGTTTCTTGTTAGTAAGATATATGGGCTTTTATAAATATGCTTTTGGGCACTAGAAGCAAACTAACATGCATTACTATCTTTATCTTCCATTCTACCTAAATATAAAAAGCTATTTAATTATGTATTTTTGCATGTCCACTGTTTTTGAAAAGTGCGCATGTGCAGAAAAGGCTAAGGCAACCTCAGAGTATGTCGTATGAGGGAACCCGTGATGATTCAAAGGTCAAATAAAGCAAAATGACAGTGAACAAAAATAATAAATTAGTCAATATGTGTCATGTTCAATACAGCAGCATCTTGGAGATCTCTAATCAGTTTAATAGCGGAAGGTATATATTCACGATATGCGTGTGACGTCATTAACAGTGGCCCTATGTTGTTGAACTAACGTGGTTCAAACGACGGAGATGCGACCGTGTTCGGTCGTGTGGAGCTAGTTCGTTTCTAAAACAATGCATCGTACTATGGTGGTTCATCAGCGAGTTACATCGATGTTCGGGAAACAGATTCCAAAAGTCATAGTTCATACCAAACAGCATGAAGAGACATTCCAGCCATCATTTACACAAATACCCAAAGTGGAACTTACACTATGAATGACTCATAAGCAAACATCAAAGAATAGGAAAAAAACAAATGCATCAGACAAATGGGGAGCATAGGTTTGCTATAGATGCCCTTTCGTATCTCTATGCATAACTGGAAGTTTAGAGAGGAAGTGTTTTACCATTCATAACGCAGCCTTATCGTTTGATCAATCGATTTCCATGACATTTCCAGTTAGGATTGCTGGGTTTCATTCAGATTACTGAGGAAAATTTAAATCTGTCAGGTAGCAGGTTGTTATATTAACTACTGAACAATTTTGCATATTCGTGTACAAATAGTAACAAAAATTTACACATTTTTCCAACGAGACCAGACAAAATAACGCTTTCAAGATGCAAGAGAAAGGTTTTGCATGAGTCTTTGCAATTCTTGATCAGAATTGACCTTTATAATGCTAAAAAATCATTTTCTTTTGAAGAATTAAGCAGCCCAGCCATTCTCAACATTGATAAATGTTTCTTAAGCCAGAAATCAGCATATTAGTATGATGTCTGAAGGATCATGTGACGCTAAAGACTGGAATTAACCTAGAAACTTTTACTAGCTCACATCATCTACTACCCATTTCCTTAAAACACCCTTTACAGTTGTGAAATCGCCAACGGAAAAAAACATGCACTAAATAGCAAAACCGTGATATTTAATAAGGCACAAACAATAAACGTCCTGGTTACATCACATGAGTCACATATGATGACGTCAGTTATTGAACCGGCATGAACCTGCGCACATCTTCTCACATGCTTCACCCTTTGTCACCTCTTCTATCACATTATTACTAGCCTTGACATACAAGATAATCAAAACTAGTACACCTTTATTTAATCAACTAAGATAAGAATGTTTAATATTTAAACTATCATGTCATGAAACCTATTTAGAAACATATACTCAATACTGTGTTACGCTCAGTGTAATCAAACGTGACATTTTAACATTGTTTTATTACTGCATATTTAAGTGATGAAAAACATCAAGCATGTGCGCAGCCCGTAAAAGAGAGAGAGAGACTCTAGCTGTCACTGGTAGTTACAATGAGACGAGAAAATACATCTCAGAGCAAACTGAAAGCACGTGGCCTTTTAAAAAGAGTCTGTGTTTGAACATCTCTATGGCCATGGCCCAACAGACAGGTCAATAGTGCTGCCCGCCATCTATATTTATATAGGCTACACATATAAACTAAACACGAAAACTGTAAATGATCATATAACAGAACCTAGTAATAAGCCAGCATCGCATCTCTGGAACATGAATCCTGAGGTGTTGAGGCTGAGATGCGACTAACGTTAGCCTATGATATTTTTTGAAATAATTATAGTAATAACTCCGCCTATTTGAAATTCTGAAGATGCATATTTGAAGTTACAATACACCACATATGTGATACAACACACTGAGTCGTTATTTCTCACCTTTTCGGGAAGAAAGAAATCGTTGTCCTCCTTGTGTTCTGCCGTGGTACCTTGTAGCAGCACTCAGTGTCCTACTTCAACAATTCAGAGGGTAAAAACAAAAACAGAGGCTTTCTCTGACCAAACACTTTCGGCAGGACAGGGTCTTCTGACCAGAGTGGCTTATATGATGAGCAGGAGTCCAGTAGAGCGATTTTCCCCTGTTATATAGCAACACACGGACATACACAGAGAACACGGGGCACTGTGGTACTTCAACGCATGCTCAAAACAAACTCTGACGTCGAAAGGCTCATAAACCCCGCCTTCCGGTGACTCCCGGCCAATAGAATTGTTCAAAAGCGATGACGCAACATTTTTTTGCCGGTGTCGTGTCTGCCCCTGTGATTCCATAAGCCCGCTCAGTGCAAGCTCTTCACACGCCTCACAGGACTACCATTTCCTCCGTCGTGCTTCTTTAACAGTAAAAATGGCGCCGCTAGTCTGTTTTTAATCTTTTTAGATAAATAGGCATATTCATAACAAACAATATGCAATTATACAAATAACAAACACAAAGCACGAGGTTAAGGAAATAGACGATATATGTACATATATTTAAATCAAACGGGCACACATTTTTGAAATAACAATGCAGTAAATAATTCAAATAATTTATATTTTCAATAAAAAGGTTTTTAGGCGCTCAGTGTCACCATTTGTTCAAATGATACCCCCTTCCGGTATTTAGAGTGTACTGCGTCATTACTTAATTGACCTACATTCAGAAACCACTAATGACATGAAACCAATGATCTGAGCTGCACTTACCACATTACAAAACAGTGAGAACTAAAACTTTAAAGAGCAGATTTTTATTTAGGCATGTGCTACTTTAGTACAGTTTTTCACTAGTGCATTAAGTGGGTTAAACTTTTAAGCCGTTCAGGGCCATCTAATAAAAATAACAACCTTCAACTATAGCCTTGTTTTTCTGTATCATCATTACTAAACATTATTACAAAGCAAACTACAGGGAGGTCGCTGAGTTATTTTCCATCAACAGAGGGCCATTGAAGACACAGAAGAAGCAGTGTTTGTTGTGGAAATGTTGCATTTTGGGGTTTTGCTAAGCTTTCAATGAAGGGTTTAAGAACGAGCAGAACACCGCTGACTAGACAAATCACTGAACATGTGAACACAGGCTTACAACATCAGCACTGAAAAAAGAAACTCTTAGTTGCTTTATTATAGCCTATTGTTTAACTGTATTGTTGGTGCTAACAGAGCAGAAATTAAAATATTTATATTCAAATATTTATGGAACAGACTACATGCAATGTGTACTACTTAGAATTGCTTTCACTTCATAAACATGATATTCTCGAAGTATGTGTTCTCTAAAAATATTTTCAGCAGCCTACCTTATGACGTCCCCCTTGTGGTGTGAATGGGCTATAAATAAAATGTAATTTGCAAAAAGTCAACTTCTTGTGTATATGGCCTTTTTATAAAAAAATAAAAATAATTTTCAAAGACAAAATAGGTTTTGCTATTTATTTTACTATTTGTTTTAAGCAGCAGAAATGAGAAAAAAGGTCTTTACTCACTTGTATGATGTTTTCTCAGGTTTAATGCTTGAATTGCAAATGTTACTGGTGTAGGATTTAACAATAATGACTGTGTTGACTGGTAAGCCTAAAATAAGTGTTTTGAGGATGAAAGAGTGGGTTTACCTGTGTTTAGTAGGCCTACACAACTTATTAATGCAAGCCGTGTGATCATTGCTTATATGTTTGATATGGCCCATACGTGTACAAATACATTTAAAGTAAGTAAGATATTAGTAAAGAATCTCATTGGTGAATTCTAATTGTTTTACAGTTTGTATCATTCTGCTTGCGGTATTCTTCACATGACCAATGCACAAATCCACTATAATTATAAAAATAATACAGTTTTTGTGTCATGGAATGCAGTTTTAAAGTGCCCCTATTATGGGTAAAAAAAGATCATATTTTGGTTTTGGGAGTCTCTAACAAGGTTGACGACTCAATGACTCCAAATGATTTGCTCAAAGGAAGGTTTTTTCCAAACCCCTCCTTTGCGTTGCTAATCTCATTTTCATGCCATCATGCCTGTAATGCCCGATAAAGCAGTGTTTGTGAGTGCAGTACTGCTTTTTGTACAGCGTTACAGAGATTTTTTTATTTTATTATTATCATCTAACTAGTGGCAAAAAAAAAAAAAAATTGGATTAACATTCAGACCAATGCAAAAAGACCAACAAGTGCTAATGTTTCATGTTTACATCAACATGAAGTGGCTTGGGATTTCTTTTAAAAAGACAATATACTGTATTACCGGTAAATCGCCGAAAAGAGATCATGTATGAACAGGCCCTTTTTAAAAGTCCTAATAAATTAGTTCCAGCAATTTACCAGTATAAGAAGTTGTAATATTGCCAGTAAATTGCAGGAATTCTGCTGTGTGTGAAAAAAATTACTGGTATGCTCATGTACGACTTCAGAATGCGGTGACGTAAAAAAACGTCTACTCTGGGCCATTGTAATGCAGTACGTACACTTGAAATGAGCCGCTTCTCAACTTTCCGTCATTTTTCGAATATGACGCCTCCTCTCCCGGAGCCTCATGTTATTTACATTTTTAATATTATAATATTTTAATTTAATTTATGTTTTTTTAGAAGGCAGCAACCTTCCACAAAATGTGGCACATTTTTTATGTTATTGTGAATGAACATTTTAAATGTAGATCTTCTTTATGGTGAATTGTACATACTGTACATGTTTTAAGTATTTAAGAAAACCAGGTTTAGTTAAAATTTTTAAACTACTTCAAGTAATGATACGTGTAAAAATCTAGGCAAATACGTTTTTAAAAACACCAGTAGGACCCCCAAAACATTATTAAAACATTAAAACAGTGATATTACATGTGTTTACAAAAAATACCATGATACCATGACACACATTATACTGTCTCTAAAGACCCCGGACAACCTGCAAAAGGGTTAATAATGGACTCAAGCAGGGGTATGGTGTGGTTGATGGTTGTTGACTGGTACGATGAAGTGAGAGAGGGAGGTTGAGAGAGAGAAAGATAGAACTTCTGGTTCATTTCTCAGATTAGATTCTGTATTGTTTTTGAGAACAGAGAGATGTTTAATGAGTAGTAAACAGTGGAGAGATGACTCTACAAGTTGAAGAGGTATAAGCAGTACTTGGAGCCAGATAATACTTATCTGTTACCAAGGACAACAAGACTCACTGTTTTGATCAGCATCCTGAACTAGAGAAAAGAAGCTAGACACATGGCACTGAAGGAGTTAGTGAGCCTAAAAGTGAGATAAATGATGAATGTGGAGCTGAGAAAGAGGAACAAAATATTTTTATCCACAAATTTGTGGATAAAAGCTGAACTCACAGGGTTATGTTGTTTTGTGGATTCTGTTGCTAGACCCCTGATGCAAAACATCACCCAGTTGAATGGGTACCATGGCTGTGGGTTTTGTTACCATTCTGGACAAAATATCTGCGGAGCAATCAGATATCCTGTTAGTGAAGAGCAGCATGCTGACAGAAATGCATCAGAAATGATCCAAGACATGAAGAGGCAGTCTCACAGGGCGGTCCTCTGTGGCTCCGTCTGACTACCATCAGTGGGAACCTTCCCCGGAATATTAGTTCCTACCCGGACCTCTTTTGTCCGTACCCCGGAAGCTTCCGCATGGTTTTCGCGCTCTTTTTGCCATTTATAAGGCGGCGTTTGAGCCGAACACAGTGCGAAGTTCATCTCTGAGCGTTTAACTTGAGGATTATTTGTGGATTACCTGGACATTACTTGGACTGTTTATCGACCTGGATTTCTGCCTGTTGCCCCGACCCTCGTCTGGACTTTGGACACTGAATTGTGCTTGTTTCCCCGAACCTCCTGCCTGTTTACTGGTACTGTCTCCATTGAACTGACTGCCCGTTTCTGACCTCAGCCTGTACGACTACGATTATAATAAAACAGCTTGCATATGGATCAACCGCCATCCGAGTAGATTTTATGGAATCCCTGAGGACATAGTCACTGACCGGGGACCCCAATTCACCTCACGTCTATGGCAATCTTTCTGCACCCAGATGATCAATGTCAGTCTTACCTCAGGCTACCACCCACAGTCGAACAGCCAAGCTGAGAGGCTCAACCAGGAACTTACCCGTTTCCTCAGGACCTTCGACCATGCCAACCAACAGGACTGGAACTAATATCTGCTATGGGCCGAGTACGCCCAAAACTACCTCTAGAAACCAGCCACTGGGATGACCCCTTTCAAGTACGTCCTGGGCTTCCAACCGCCCATCTTCCCCTGGTCCGGAGAGCTCACCAACCTACCGACCCTGGATCACTGGCTCCAGCGAACCGGCGCCACCGCCGGCCCAACCCGGCCTACGAGCCTGGACAGTGGGTATGGCTCTCCACCTGGGACCTCCGCCTGCGACAACCCTGCAAGAAGCTCAACCCTAGGTACGTGGGTCCATTCAAAATCACTAGACAAATAACTCCTGTATCATTTAGTTTAGAACTACCTGCCAGTTACAAAATCTCACCCACCTTTCATGTTTTTCTGTTAAAGCCCGCACGGGACATCCTAGACCCCACTCTAACCGCCTCTTACCACCAGGAACACCCAGAAAGACCAGCCTCTAGACCCTGTGGAAGACCCTGACCCTCTCGCTTCAGGAGCCACTCCCAGGGGATGGTCCTCTGTCACAGGGCGGTCCTCTGTGGCTCCACAAGTTTCCACATGGTTTTCGCTCTCTTTTTGCCATTTATAAGGTGCCGCTTGAGCCGAACACTCTGAGCGTTTACCTTGCGGATTATTTGTGGATTACCTGGACATTACTTGGACTGTTTATCGACCTTGATTTCTACCTGTTACCATGACCCTCGTCTGGACTTTGGACTATGAATTCTGCTTGTTTCCCCCGACCTCCTGCCTGTTTACCAGTACTGTCTTTTTTGCTCTGTCTCCATTGAACTGTCTGCCCGTTTCTGACCTCAGCCTGTACGACTACGATTATAATAAAACAGCTTGCACATGGATCAACCGTCATCTGAGTCTATGTCACAGGTAGTTAGAGGAGCACAATTTATTAGAGGAGTCAAGGGCTTATCATCATTGGTCAATTTGCCATATTTTTATGTGGTGGATTTGTGTCAGATAACATGGTGTGACAAAGCAGTTTTTAGAGGAATCAGAGAGTGAATTCTGCATTGGCTCCCCGGACAATCTATGTGTCATTAATGCACGCTTGTGCAAAATTAAACCTCTTCAGTATATTCGCAGTCTCCCCAGGGGACTTAACGAAAGAAAATACTGGAAAGCTGCTGAGTGGAGATCTTGGCTCCTTTATTATGCTTTGCCTAAAATAAATTCTTCCAACAAATTATCATTGCCATTTTGCAGTATTAATGCAAGCTGTTTATCTACTTCTAGCTGACAGCATTTCACAAGATGACATAAATGCTGCAGTTTCGCTTCCAGATGTTGCATGGAGAGAAGTATATGACATTTACCCCTGGTTTCACAGACAAGTTCCAGACTAAATAGAAATCTCAGCTGTTTCAACTGAACTCAACTGAAAACTGAAACTTGCATTGACGTTTCTAATCCTGGCTTAGGCTAAACTCTGTCTGTGAAACTGGGCCAAAATGTCCACTTACGACATTATTTGTCAGAAATTGTGAAAAACTGGGGACCTTTTTGGGCACATTCAGCCTTTAACTTTGACAGCTTTGACAACTTTAAACAGCAATGGACAACTTGCAAAACTTGTTAAAAATGCCAGGGGAGCACCAACAAGTTCATTATGAGTAAAACTCTTCCTATGTTAGCCAGCTCAAACACAATCAGTGAGAGCACACTCAGGTTTTGTAGAGATATGGCTGAAACAGCATTTTCACACAGTAGTTGATGTCTCTTTTCTTGTCTCTGCTGTAGTTTCATCACTCAGTCTTGAGGAGGAAGTTGCTGTGAGGCAAATTATTCCAAATATGCCTGTCAGTATGTAGTGCAACGTTTACTGCAGACTAATAGTGAATGCTGAGGTCATTCACTCCACAGATTACAAAAGACCAGTCAGATCAAAATGACACTGTATTGCTTTTGAAGGATGGAACGTTTGGCATTGTCAATAATATCTTAACTTTGTGCACATTTACACAGCTTGGACAATTTAGTCAATTTTGTATAATATTGTAGTATTTTACTTATTTTACAGTATTTAACTCTTTTACTCTGTACTTGCTCTGTATGTATTTTATCCTACCAATGTACTTATTAATCATTTTAAATATTTGTTGAGTATAACACTGTACATAGTAAACATATAGCCTCTGTGAACCTCTTGTTTCATCCTTAAAATTATTATTTTTTTGTTTGTGTGGAGCATATTTAAAAATTCAGTATAAACATTGTTACTGGGTCAATGTATATGTCAGGATCTGCTGGATGGGCCAGCTCAGGACACTGGATAGCACTCCAGCGGCCAGTGAACTGTGTGTGTGTTTTTGTCTGTTCTCATGTCTCCGCCTACCTTGTTTGTTGCCTTGGTGTTTGATTCATGTCTCCACCCATCTCGTCAGTTGTCATGGTGTTTCATTGTTGGCTCCACCTATTGACCTAGTTTGTTGTGTAGAAATCCCTGGATGTGTTTGTGTGTCTTCATGGTTCATTACACTGTCAACCCAGTCCTTGTGTTCCATTCGTGTTTGTATTTATCTGCCTTGTTATCTGGATCCCCCGTTGCCAACCTTGCCTGTTTTTGACCACCGTCTCTGTCTTGCTCTTTGGATTATATTGACTGTTTTGACCCACGCACGGACTCTGACCATTGTTGGTTACAGGTGCTCTGTCAATCAATAAACACTCTTCACTTGAATTTGCACGCTTCACGTCCTCATTCGTGACAGTATATCAACTAAACCAGGCAGTGTTATATCTTGGTCATTTTCGTCTAGTAAAAGGGGTACATATTAAGTACAAGAAAATAAAATTCACGGATTAATATACTTAATATATTTAAGCAGTCCTAAAACAAAATTTAATGCCAATTATGACAGTTCCAAAATGTAAAAGCACTTTGCCCACAAAGGTATGCATGCCTGTTTTCAACTATCAAAGCAACTTCATGATTCCCAAGCTCAACCCAGCTGGTCCACCAGCTCAGCCAGGTCCCCACCAGCTAGAGCCAGCTTTGACCAGCTAATAACCAGCTTAAACCAGCTAACAGCACAAGCTGGATTTTCCAGTATGGAAGACGTGGTGCTACTCGACGCAGTGCTGCGCTTCTAGTCCCATGTGTGATGGACTTAAAGAGCAAGGAATTTGTTTCCAGTATTTTGGAATGGACGTGGGGATGGATGTGTGTATGGTGCTTTTCCGGAAAAAAGACAGAATGCCCTTGTCTCTGTGTAAACAGTGAAGTTTTGAATTGACCAGTAAAGTCAGACAGTTTTACAGAATAATTTTACAGAAATTTACTGTACAGTAAAAGATTCAGAGTCGACTCTTTAAAAAAAAAAAAAAAAAACTTTATTCGTGGTGCACTTTCAGATTTCAGTGTTGCACACTGCATGAAAGGTCATTTTCAAAGGGCACTTTGGGTTTTGTTCAGGTGAGAATGTATGATTTAGACTTTAAATTATTGTTAAAGATATGTCTATTTGAAAATTTCCTGTCACTTTTTTTTGTGTTCCACAGCAGCTTTTTAGCTACAGTATATTTACTGTACTTCCAGATTAAATGCCCCCTCTGTGTTTTGTAGCAAATCACACCCTGCTTATATTCATACATGCACATGATGACACAGGAAAACAAAACATACGTCGGTTGCGTCTTTGTAATTTCATATCTGCACTTAAGCTATAAATAGCATGAATCAATACATTTATTTCTGGTCAGATATGCAGACAGGAAGTGATGTCACTCCTGGAAATAGCAGCAGGTAAGAGGCAGACCTGAACAGATGGGAGAAATAGTCCCAGTTAACTGTGTTTCATAACACATGAACAAGCACTAGACAGTGCAGACTTCTCTTCTTCCTGCTTATTAAAGAGCTCATGTCCTGAATCACTAGTTAATCTATGGTGCTAATTGGTGGATGTAGGTTAGTGGGTCTATGGGCCTCACTCAGATCTTACATGGTTTAATACATTGTACTTTTACCTGATGTTTCAAGAAATCACACAGAAACTGTGATGGAACGGAAGGTGTTATGGGAAATGTGAAGATGAACCACAACCAATATAAACGATATATGAGAGTAGGATGAAAATACAGAGATTAGAAAAGATTATATTGCCTAGTCAGACACCCAAAGCAAACAAAAAGGAGACGCATCTCCGGCATGAACCAGATCACACACAGACTTCTAAAAACATGGAAATGGGGATACGCATTATAAGCATAACTATATGATTTTCTATATAAACACATTCACAGCCAGAGCTTTAGTTTCAGATAACTAGGTTAAGGTGCAAATCTTTTTCTCCTCTCCTGTTTGCTTGGGAGCAGTTTGCATTATTTTAATATACTGTATTAGATTTGGTCTCGTAAAAACTGGCACCTTTCTGATCTGTTCCCAACCACACACACAAGAGTAGCCTGTTTCAAGGAAAGCACTTACTGTCGATCAATGGCTCACATAAGCTAAATTAAATATTGATAATATTTAAAATGTTATTTAATTTTTTATTTTTTTGGTCTTCTGGTTGAGAACACATTACACTGATTAAAAGCATTAGTAACATTAACAGAAACACACTGGTTTTGATCAAGAGTAGTGCATCTTTTATTAATTGGATCTACATTAAACTGTATCTGCTCCACCCAAAAAACAAAAACAAAGAATAAATAAATAAGAGTTTTTGGGGAATTTAGGTGTTGCTACAGAAAGTGAACTGAAAACAGACTTCACTTTGCTTCACCTTCATCAAAGTATTTGTTTCTTTAAAGATAAGCAATGGTTTCCCACCATCCCCAATTAAAAGGGGACTATTACTTTTGCGTAAGAGCAAAAGCTGTCCATACTCCTGATAATACAACTGTCATTTAACAGGAAGATTCCCATTGTTGCCCATTGTGTACTGTACTTGTAAAATAATAAAAATAACCTTTACAAATCATGGGCAAAAGCAAAAAAAATAAAGATAAACAAACCTCTCTTACAACAGTGTATATATATCTCAGTCT
>JAUYWG010000041.1:12754828-12777175 GCA_034779775.1 Enteromius afrohamiltoni
AACGCTAAGCTAGCAGACAGAGAGCAGCTTTAAAGCAGGGATGGAATATTCTGAAGGATTTCCAACCGATGGGCAGAGGGCTCTTTGTTTGGTTGGTTTTCTTTTAAAATGAGCATAATAATACAATTTGTAAAACACAATTTTATTAGCCAGGACATGTCTGTTCATACCTGGACCCTGCATTCCATCAGACGCCGCCTGACAAATAAATACATTCCTGAAAATAAAACACATACTTCTATACTAAAATGCCTACACTGGAAATATAACTTTTAATATACCCCGTTGCTGTGCAAGAATCAAAAGGGACCAAACAAATCATCCTGGTCCCACTGATATGTGCAATACAGGTTTGAGCAGAACTTATAAACACTTGTACACTATAACTTCACGCATACGGTTGCTTTAGTTTGCTTACAATCTTCTGTGGGACCTACTGGCTTACAAGGAAGAAAATGTACAACTTTTGTCAGTCTCCATGCAAGAAAATCACAAATATCTCACATATTTGGATAGGCATGCTTCGGGTCGGTTTTCATCACATTAATTTTGTTCTTTTGGTGAGTATTATGTGTGTGCTAGACGCTCCTTTGGGTCCCTTGAAATCCAAAGTTGCTGTACTCTCCTTCAAACTACGGTATCTGGAAGGTTGAGACTGAGTCTTGTAATGTCCCTCATTCGTAAGGCAGAAGAAAGCAGTCAAGAGCGGTGATGGGTTTTATATGGACGTCAGAGAGCCCACTGGAATCCATCGACCAGTGATACAAAACGTGGCTTTGCTACTTCATTTGTTCATTCGCATCAGAAAGTTCCACCACATGGTATTTAGTAACTGGAAGGATCCCGGCCGTCCAGGCTTTTCTTTTTTAAAAGTAGTCCTGCTGTGAAGTATAAATTGTGATGCCATACTGTAGGCTATGTGTTGGTCTATAGTACGATTCTACGGAGTGCAGCAGGCATGGGAGTAGTGCTACAGGACAAGACAGAGAGTGACTGCTGTGCTAGTTTGGTATATAAACATGTGGAGAGAACTGGATTTAGACATTGAGGGCCGTTTTAGCTTTAGATTGTTCCGCTCCTGTCCTAAATCACATTTTCAAAGAGCTGCATGGAGTTCATGATGTTTTCGTCCTGGAAAGCAAAACAGTGATCGGTTATGACCGGCATTAACCTTAAAGAGCTTTTAGTTATCAAATCTTACTCATGTTCAGATCATACGGTATGAAAGAGACAAATGTTGTTTTATGAACCACACACAATTTTTACATTGAATGGTGTTGTTGTTGGGTTTTTTTATGATTTAGATTTTTGATCAATGAATGTGATTTAAATAACAATGACATTAAAAAGATCAACAGCACTGAAATGACTCTGATCATTTATGTACAAATGGTTTTATGAACTGTATAATTAGAAACTGAATATTAAAAAAATAATAATAACTGCAATAAATTATGTCTTTACAACTTTTTTTTTTTTGCCTTGAATGTGATTATTTGAAAAATGCTATATCAACAAATGGACCCTTATGACTAGTTTTGTGGTCCAGGGTCACATTTATGTAATTTGAACATTTAATTACATGGGATACTTTCCATAAAAATGGTTTTGCAATCTATTTGTAAATTTTAGCATTTAATTAAAGAGTCTTTTTTTAACTTTTGTACCTAATAGGTTCTAATTTGTATACTTTAAGTACCAAAATTTACCTTTAAGTACAAATATGTACCTTTCGAAAAGGTGCCGCCCCAATAAAAGCTTTTATTTCTGAGAGTGTAAGTGCAAATGTTTGTTTTTTTATCCAAGACCTTAAAAGTTTGTTAAGTCCAACTGGTTTAAGAAAATACCTACTTGTGTGAGTCCAGGCTGTCCTTGAAATATGTGATATGAAGAATAATCATTGAATTCATAAATAAAACTGCTGCTTTATTAGTCAAACTATTTGTCACAAATCTGAAATTTGCTAAATTACATTTTGTTACATTTACCACTTTATTCACATTTTTTAAAGAAAGTTGAGAATTCAGTAATAATCCTAAATATTTAAATTCATGTACAACTTTAAGTTTCAGTTCCTGGACAAATACATTTTATTTTTATTATTATTTTTTTTTTTTACCAATTTCCACTTACTTTCTGACAGGTCTCAATAAACTCCTCAATAGTGACCACACCATCTCGATTTCTGTCCATTTTCTGTAAGAAAATGTAGTAAGAGTAGAAGATCTTAATCTGGTAAGATAAGAGTTTTTGTGTCTTTATATTATGTGCTGTTACTGATACCTGGAAGAACTTCTCCACATGTTCAGATGGAGCTTCATCTCGCACACTGGGGTAGGTGTACCTGCCCATCATGTCGTAGATTGACTTCATGATTAACAGCATCTCCTACACACACACACACACACACACACACACACACACATGCAAATGCATGCATGCGCGTCACTGCTATGCTTTTTCCCTTTCTTTTTGGCAGTGAAGGAGTCTCTGGACCATAAGAACATAAAGGTTTTAACAAGAACCTCTTTAGTGATGTATCCATCCTTGTTGATGTCGTAAAGGTTGAAAGCCCAGTTTAGTTTTTCAGTGACCGTCCCTCTCAGTAACACAGACAGACCAATCACAAAGTCCTGTCACGGAGAGCAGAGAGCAGACAATGAAAAAAAAAAAACAGGGTGATACAAAAAGAAGCTGCAATTAAGGATATTCTCACCTCAAAACGTATTGAGCCATTTCTATCGAGATCAAACGCGTTAAACAAGAAGTGGGCGTATGTGGTGGCATCTGAGGAAACAACAACAAATAGACCATTAAGAGAAAAATGACTAATTAGTCCAATTACTCCCAAATTATAATTCATGCAAAATCTACAAACATATTTACTGATTTAATGAAAAACATATTTACCCCCTTGGGGAAAGAACTGAGAGTAGATGGTCTTGAAAGTTTCCTCATCAACCAAACCACTTGGGCACTCCTTAAATGGAAAGAGAGGCACATCTAATTAAACATTTAATTAAACAGATAATGGACTAATTCCCACTGTGCCACATCGGCAGCTCGTGAAGGCTTTAAATAAGTGCAATGTGCTAGTTTTCTGTCCTATATAGTACACATCTGCTGATACAAACAGAAAGAACAACATTTTCAGCCCCAAAGCTCTTCATTAAATACATTTTATTCATGAATAATTCAAATACTACTACTGTTTGGAATTGGGTTGAGTTTTCACCTGGTGGATGATAAAATGCCAGGTGAGTCATATCTAGGGACCAGAATATCATAGAATCTGTCTTTTAGCAGTTGTGTTTGAAGTTAAAGTGCACCATATACTTTATGAACGGTACACATTTTGGTTTTGGGAGTCCCCAACAACAGGTTCTAAAAAGCAACATAATATGTTTGTAGATATTTAGGAAACAAGCCAGTAGTTCTACTCTAAAATGTGTGTTCTGGGGTGGAATGCCTTTTTGAAGTAAATTTTACTGGACTTTTAATGCTCCAAAAACGGCACGCAGTGGCAAAGAATGAATTTGCACCTTCATTCAGACCAACCTGAAAATCAAGTTTTCTCAGGTCAGTTACGAAGCAGGTGGGCGGGCAATATGCTATTGTTTCATGTTGATGAAACGGCTTGGGATTTGATTCCGTGATTGAGAATTGACTCTTTCTTTTAATTTTATACCCCGCGAACCTTTGCAGGGGTCATCTTCCAAAAAGAAAACAACTGACCACAAAAATTAACGACTGAAGTCAACTTTAATCCTCATTTGTCCTCTCTTTTCAACAGATACTCACGTTTTTGAAGCCCCTATAAAGGGACTGCAGCTCCTTCTTGGTGAATTTGGTCTGAGCCTGCAGCTGCTCCAGACCCTCGGGCTGATGTCGCACCGTGGATAGCTCCAGGTCACTGTCACTGCTGTCTATGGGAGATAAAGAGCAAAAAAAAAAGAGAGAGGAAGAGGGGGAAAGCAGAGAGATAAAGGGGGAAGGGGTCGGGAAGGGGGTGAGTTGATGGGATGCAGGACGGGATGGGGTGAGAAAGCATTTCAAAGAGAGAGACAGCGTTTGCGAGGAGAGAAAGAGGAAGAAAAAGGGAAGTAAAAGCAAAAGAGTTAGCATAAAAGTCAAAGATGTGCAGGAAGAGGAAAGAGAAAGAGATGGAGGTTTGATAGACAGGTTGACTCTTTCTTTTTCAATGTGACTGACTGTCGGTGTCATTGTGAAGGGCTAATTTTAGGGTTTCCTCACTGTTGTGCTTCAGTAATTATAATTGGTGAAATTCAGTATTTCTTGTGAGCTCTGCTATATGAACTAGTATAGTCAATCACATAACGAAGAAAGCGTCCCACAAAAAGAAAAGGAAATAGATCGAATAACAAAGGAAAGAGACTAAACTAGACAGGTGCTTACACTCACCGTCTTTACAAAAACAGGTAAAAAGTGAGATAGGGAGGAACGAGAAGGACAGAAAGGGTCAGAGAGAGTGAGAGAAGAAAAGAGGAGAGAAACGGTCAAAAAAGCCACAAAAAAAATTGAACAGTCACAAAAAAGGTGGACGGAGGAAGAAAAACCATATCAAATAATCAGTGTTGTTTTTGTAAACTAAATAGATTTTTTCTATTAATCATGTTAATTGAAATAAAGCTGAAATGAAAAAATATATAAATATTAGATGGAAAAACTACTTTGGCAACTAACAGAAATAAACAAAATTTAAGTACAAGTATTAAAATGCTTAAAACTATATATATAATAATTGACAAATGTCACAAAAGCACAAACAAAAATGTAAATGATTAAAAATATATTAATAAATACTATTATTGTATATTAATTATGTAAAAGAGCAAATAACCTTGTGAATTTTAGGGTACTAAAGTATTTTTTAAATAGACAACGGAAGCTTAAAGAATTGGAAAATCCCTCGAAAATTGAAATAAAAAGGAATTTTCCATGTTATACACAGTCCATCCTGAAAACTGTTGATTGCTACACATGGACAAATAATAAACAACTAAAAAAAACTTGTTTTATCATATGCAACTTTGCCTCGCACATAAATGTATTTTATTTTAAGGAAGATAAGATATTTTGACTGAAAAGCCACTGATGCTGTAAAAAAAGCTTGTAAAGTATAAGATAAGTATAATACCTATAAACAACATCTTCAATTTTAAGCAACCCCTAAAATGATGCTAGTTTCTCTCACCTGTCTCAGTTATGTCTATGAGTCCAAGCAGATGCATGAGTTTGAGAAACATGATGACCAGGCACACGATGCCCACGGTCTGTAACCCCTCTGTCTCCCATCTCACACTCATCCTGACACTCTGTCCCTCAACACGTCTTGTCCTTCCAGCTCAGTCCAGTTTCACACTCTTAACTCCAAAAGCTTCATCAATGAAACAATAGTATCCTAGAAAACCGATTACGTAATTGAGGCAGAAAGATGGGCAGCTGTCCCGATTTAAGAAGCATCTGTTACACTTTTTGAATAAAGTTGGGGAAGAAAAAACAAGGAAAGCATCTTATGTTGGTGTCATCTTGTTTTAGCCTTGTGTCCAAAATGGCTCTGGAGTCCAGATTTATGCTGGTAACTCTCCTCTCTCGTTATTTCTATGCCTCTATTCTTCTCACATCTATTTAAAAGTTCACTCTAACTCAAAGGGAATTGAGAAAACTCCCACTCAGGAGACAAGGATGTCCCAATTAGATTTAGACACAACTCCAACATGAATCTTCAACTTTGACACGATGATAAAAACAGGCACCTTGTTCCAGCTTTAAATGAGACGAAACAAAACAAAACAAAATCATCATTTTGTGGTAGATCAATTTTCATCCTCAGGAATGGAGCTCATACGAAGCTTTCCTGACAAAACTAAAAAGATTGAATGGCTTCGATTGATCTGGATTGGACATTTAATATGATATTTGAAGTTGTTGGAACAGATGCACAATCACAAGGTGCCCTAAATCCTGCTTCCCTTGTCTTGTGAACCACTTTCCCACGACTAATTGTTCTCTCTGTATTTCAGCCTTTGTGATATGACAGTGATCTACAGACTCTTCTTCATTTATCTTCCTGCTGGCAGCAGTTGTTATTCAGTGCTCTCTTGCCAGGAGCGATCTTTAAGATTTTGTCATGCACAACAGATTTATGACAACCCAAACCGTTAGCACCAATCTCAGGAGTTTTCAAAGTAGATTGATAATAGTGATGCAAACAGAAGTAAGACTGATATTTACAGTTTTCAGAAACAGTACAAATGTATTTTACAGACCACAGTTAAATACAGTATTAGAGTGCAATATGATCAAAATGGGTCTTGAACTTGGCCCGTTAAGTGTCAATATGAAGTAATATAAAATTTTTAACATAACATTTTTATTATTTTTACTGTTGTCAAATTATTAGTCAAGTTTAATCCCATCATTTCTTCTTTTGATTCTTTAATTAATAGAAACTTCAAAACACAAATCATATATGACATCAGAAATGTTTTGACTGTCATTTTTGATTAATGAATTACAAGCTTGCTTAATAGACACATTAAATAAAACAAACAAACAAAACTTGTTATGAAGATATAATGCTACAGTTCATGATCCCTAAATCCCAGCCAAAACCTCTCCCCTTGGTTCCGCCTGAGCTCATGTCCCAGGCTTGAGATCATGAAGAAACATTGCCCTCTGGTGGCTGATGCTTCACGTCTGCGGTGCACCACAGTAGACCATACACTATGAGCAGAAACGTGCAAGTTGAACAAAATAATAGTTGACAGATCAAATTCCTCTCATGCAACAGAGCTGGCTCATATTGATCATTACGCACACTTCCCTTCAAAAGTAATACTTCAGCATCTCTGATTACATATTAGATTCACACAAGCAGAATCCCAAAATAAACTTCACCCTCCTGAAACACGGCTCTCAGGAATAGACAGAGATGTAGTAAGTGATGCCACTGAGCTAAAAATAGTCCACTGCTGATCCGTTGGGTGGTCCGGCTCAAGGGCCAATACTGGAAGAAGATTTACGTGTAGATTGCAGGAGGCACTCAGACCCTTCCTGATGATCAAGTGTTTATTTGCATAGCTGCCTGTCTTTCTTTAAAAAAATGGTGTAAATCAACCTTAAAACTGCTAGTCTTAGGAGGTTTTATCTGCCTTACCCTGATTTCCTAGTCTGACAGCTGACAAGTAGTCAAAGCATCATAAAAATACACAAACCAGTCTAGCAAAATAGGGTTCACACTGATAAATAAATAAATAAATAATAAATAAATGACAATAATGAACAAATTAATTAATTAATAATTATTACAAAAAAAAACCAAAACATGTATACACATTAGAAATATTCTTAAATCAAGATGCATTTATTTTAAAAGTAAAATGAAAAAGCAAAAATATATTATTCTCAAAAAAAAAAAAAAAAATTTAAATGAAATGAACTACTGGTCAAATATTACTCCATTACGAGTAAAAGTTGTCAACAAAATTTTTTACTTAAGTCAAAGTATAGAAGCACAGTACTTGCTTTTAAACAGCTTTTTGAACAGCTTTTGGGGGAAAAAATTACTTTGGGACAATCTTAATAAAATTCTTATCAGTAAAATATCTCAGAAGTATATTTCCATTGTTATTCACAAAATTGAGCACTCCAGGGTGAACATGAAATTATTCAGCCCTGGCTTCCTGTTTTACAGGAATATAAACAGGAGGGAAAACAAGAACAAAATTCCCTTATTCCATCCACAGTGTTGTGCAAGTTACTTCCAAACTATAATATATTATATATTACATGTTACTGCTATTTAAAAGTAATTCCTTACATTACAATATTACTGATTCAAAATTTTAATGCGTTACATGACATATTACATATTATCCTGTATTACTTTCACCAAAATAACTACAGAGAGCGTGCCGTCAGCGCAGCTGGATTCAAATACATGCAATAGACTAAAGCTTGTCACATCATCAGCCTATGTAGCCTAATTACCAGGAATATGTCAGAGGAAAGTAGTAGGAAGATATTTATATTATTTTGTGTTTTCTTAGTCAGTGTTACAAAGATAAATTTCCTGACTCGTCATCTCCTCTGATGCAACTTAAGTCATCTTTATGGATTCAAATTATAATGAAAGAGTGTTTGTTTTGTTAAGTGGTCATTTAAAGCTTTTTGTATTTATTTATTTTTCACTGAGTTTCAGATCATTTTTGTGAAGCGCTCCTGTTCAAGATATTGTCAGTGTACCCAAATAAATGTAGACCCTTTACTGTTCTGAATGATGTAATACTCTTAATAGAATAACGGCATCTGCCATTTAGTTTCCACTGGAGATGCTGAATGTTTTTTATTGCATTTTATTGCATTTTAGGCCAGTTGTGATGATTTGAAAAGTTAAATTGATCAAACATAATTTATGATTTAGCACTGCCGCTGGCCACATTGTTATTACGAAAACTTATTGTCAAACGAAAACTTATATAGAAGGATATCGTTTTGTAAAAGAGTTCCTGGGAGTTTATGCTCTCTCCCCCTCTGACAGTGAACGACTGGGCAGCTGTCAGCGGGTCCTGCGGGCTGGTGGCCTTTTTCAATTTCTCACAGTTGGTACGGTGTTCCCTGGAATGTCTATCCAGGTGTTCGCTTCCGGATGCGGTAGTTTCCGCACCTCTCACGACTGCCTCGCTTGTCTGGGCCGAGATCATGCCAGGCAGCGTTCATGGATGATTCATGTGTTCATTGCGAATGGATAACCATGGCTACAGTGAGGTCCTCCCTTCGTCATCTTCCTGTGGCAGATCGTTGAGCCGTAATAGTTTTTCGGCTGCCATGGCAAGGCGCTTGGGAGACCTCACGTTGACCGTGCAGAATGTTCTGCCAGGCATAAAAACCCTGTGGACTTCTGCCCCGTCACGTATTTCCATCAGTGTTGCCAAAGCAGATTGCTTCCCACAGCGGGAAAGCATCTCCTCTGGTGCACCCCAGAGGGAAGAGATGTCTATTGCAGCATCAGAGGGAGAGTCAGCTGGTGAAGTGGACATCTCACTCCCTGGACGTGGTCACTGCCCTTCCAAAAGTGTGTAAGGGGAGCTGCCCAGGGGGAGAGCCGGGAGTTTCTGTGCACTTCAAAAACAAAAAGAGCAATTTTTCACTGCTCTGGGCCCAGTGCCCCTAGATCCCCATCAAATCTTTTCTTTGTTTCCTCAGGTGCGGATACGGAGCAGTGTGTTGCAAGCACGGGAACCAGGGGAGCACGTAGGCACTGCCCAGAGCAGTCAGACTTTTCTCCAGGATATTAATCCTTATGGGATCAGTCCCCTCCCCGTTTCCCGCTTAGGCTGCCCCACAGCGAGCACATCAGTCAACATTCCCTTGATTCCCCTATCGACCTGGGTGGGAGCCTGTCCCTCCAGCCGAGATGAGGTTAGGGTTTTACAGTTCTTGCTTCATCGTGCCAAAAAAGAGTGGTGGGTTGAGATCCATGCTGAATCTGCAAGCTTTGAATCGCTTCCTTCTCAGGCTGCCGTTCAAAAAATGCTCCGAAAAAAAGAAGGATTGGTATCCCCAGGATTGGTTCGCAGCCATTAACCTGAAGGACGTGTACTTTCATGTCTCGATTTTACCTCAATGCAAACCAAAGAGTGGTTTGCTCCTGGGGTCAAGCGTGTCAGTGCGCCAGTTGGTGGTAGGGACTTGGTGCGTCGGCACCTCAGCCATCTGGTCCTTCAAGGCAAACTCTCCCAAAAGAAAGAAGAGGATCTCTTTTCTCTGCATGGAGCTGGACTCAGTCAACATGCTGCCTGCCTCACCAACGAGCGTGTGCAGACAGTGCTGAAGTGCTTGAACTTCTGGCACAAGACAGCGGTCCCTCTAAAAACTTTTCAGAGGCTCCTTTGGCATATGGCAGCCACAGCCGCAGTAGGCTTGCTTCATATGAAGGCTTCACTTCATATGCAGTGGAGGGTACATCCCTCGGGAAGCAACAACTGATCGTGAGGTTCCTTAGAGGTGCGCGATGGGTTAACCCCCTGAGACACACCCTCTTGGAACCTGAGACACACCCTCTTGGTTCTCAGAAGGAACCACCCTCCTGGTTCCTTCTGCCCAGTCCTCCTGACTGTGCTTCTACTGGGTCTCCATCGCCCAGTAGGTTGTGGCTACAAATCTCAATATTCCACAGTCAGCCAGAAGGCTGTGTTTCCCTTCAGTTATATCCATTATCTTATCGATATATTGAATTGTTCATAATTCAAAATTCCACATGTAGAAACGGTAAGAAACGGAAACATGTGTTCCGTAACCCCAACCAACTGCTTTAGTAAAAACTGGCAGCCCTGTGGGGGCCCCTACTTCCCCCCAGGGTGTTGGAAAGTTATGTGCAGACTCCTCTGCTGGCACACTTGCCTGTCTGCAGAGTCATGGCTCTTTCCATGGGTGTTCCCCTATGTAACGGGTTACCTTCGTAACCTAGACGTTTTTGCCTAAAATATAAGAATAAAAATATTTTTCTTAATCCCATTGGAAGATATTGTTTGTTTTAAGCAAAAACTAACAACATTTTGATGTTTTTTTTGTAAAACATTTTTACATTTTGATATAAGAATTTTAAAAATATGTACATTACTGTATATACACTAGATAAATTAATCCTTGATTCAAGAATATTAGAAAACAAGACAAACAAATCTAATAATAATAAATCAGAAAATCTTTTCTGTTTTTTTTTTTTTTTTTGCAGTTTAGAGAAAAGCTATGACTAGCTTAGGCCCCTCAAAGTGATAAAAAATTATTCTTGCAAAAATGCATGACTCTATGAAGTTTTATTTTTATCAGGATACTAATAACACTGAATTATTCATGATTTTATTCAAAGCACATTTCCATAATGCCATTTTTTTTGCCATTTGAAATACTTAAGTGAAGAAAATGACTGATAGTTTTAAATTGATTCTCATTATAATAACAATGATCAATCACCTCTGCTCCTGAAAGTCAGAAGAGACACTAATGCTGAGACCATTTATAGGAAACTAAACTAAATTAAAACCAGAATAATCAAGAAGAAATATGAATGTACAAAACAGCCTACAGGCCAATTGAAGGCCAATTGTCACATGACCCTTAATGTCTCGATAATAAGTAATTTGAGACAACAAAGACGGGACACGACACAGGGCACGTCCACCAGACCACAGACCAAGTGTGGAGAACAGTGGAGAAAATAAAAATATCTCAAATCTCAAGTTTGTGACTGCAGAGGAAGTGTGTCTATAAGCAGATGCTGACTCTGATCTGTATTTTCAGAAATGATTGGTGGATATGATCTTGTGATGAAGCGAGGGGTGAGAGGGAAACGGACAGTGCCCTTCAGCACCCAGTACAGAGACCAGTGGACCCATTTTTAGGTAGTCGTAAAGAAAACCTGTTCAATACAGCATACATAATGAATGAAGGGTAATGTTAGACTGGGTTTTGATTCAAAGAGAGAAAGTGTGAGTGCGTGAGAGAGTTAGACAGAGACACAGAGAGAGAGAATGCAGTATTTCTGACAGCAATATAACATTCTCAATAAGTCTTTGAGTATGAGGAAATTTGGATGCATTGTTTGTTCAAAACAAATCACATACTAACTCATCATAAACCTAAACAATATAGAAATGTTGTATATACAGTATAACATTAATTATTAATAACAGACACAACCACATATATAATCAGGGTTAAAAAAAATGTAACTAAGCACCATTTCACTGTTTTTACATAATTTTAATTACATTTTTTAAGTAAAATTTAGAAAACTGCACATTTAATCAAGAACACAATAGCCTTCATTGGTTTTATTAAAAATACAATCAGCTAATTATAATTTATTATTGACAAATGATATACAAACTAATTATGATTACTCCTTCTCCTAAAATAAACTTGAATTTTTAAAAAATCTTATTAATTTTTGTTATTATTTATTTTTTACTCAAATTTTTACTCAGTACTTTCAAATTTTTACAACTTTTACTCATTTATTTTTTACTCAAAGGGAGGTTGCCAGATTTGACATTTCAAAGGTCAACTTTTCCCACACTGTGTGAGATGTATGTGTTGCATTGACATTTGTGTACAATAAAGCAAACACTGTGATAAACACACTATTTCCTCCCACCAATGACCTTCAAAAGTCAAAGCATGAAACAAAATAAAAAATCTATTACTGCCTTCAAACGCATTGTAAAAGCATGATACCTTTCCTTCACGTGAACACAAACATCATTACTAGTGAAAAATAATCAGAATTGTTATCTCTATCTTCAGGATGTACCTGATGCAACCAGGGCCCCATGGGCCCCATTGGTCAAGCATATCACTATGACAACAAAGGGGAGGACCTCAGTTCTAGAATGCTCCTTACCTTCCAGTGACATGGGCTCCAGAATGCCAAACTGTTTAAGAACAGCCACGAACAGAATGATGACCACTCCGATGGCAAACAGCTCCATTCCCTGAATACCCATGACTGCGGTGATTTATGGCTCTTGGCACGAGAACTTCTAGAACTACTGGAAGTATTAATCTGCTAGTGTGTGTACTAACACGGGATAAAGCCAACTGGCCGATATAGCATGGCGCCAGATGCAGGGTGTCTCAAAAAGAACGATTCATTTCATTAGCTCCTTTAGAAGAATATTTAAAAGGAAAATCAGGGGATATTTTTGGCAGAACGTCAAGCTAGCAGTGTGCATGGGAAAAAGAATCCGGTCT
The DNA here is from genome assembly GCA_034779775.1 of Enteromius afrohamiltoni. NCBI lineage: Eukaryota > Metazoa > Chordata > Actinopteri > Cypriniformes > Cyprinidae > Enteromius > Enteromius afrohamiltoni. Next base: position 12,767,606 of record JAUYWG010000041.1, read on the forward strand.
AGTTACACTTATTTTGGAGATGAGAAGAGAAGTCAGTGTTTCCATGTTAGGTCATTCTTCTTGAAAGCCCCATCGCATAAATAAAGAGCTGGATTGCAGTTCTTGTACACAGTCCAGATGTGTAAAAGCCATCCTGGGCCGCAAATGTTATTTGCAAGTGTCAACAACAGACAAGAGCATTTTAAACTCTGCTGTGAAGAAGTGCTGCAGTGATATTCAAGATTGTTGTTCCAAAGGTGTACGTTTCAAAGTGAGACAGGAGGCACAAGAGAAGGGAAATTCATTCAGTGGAGCACAATGTGGAATCGCGACTTGGAAGCAACCGACACGCTGCAACGATTCTGCTGTTAAAACGATCATATTTCATTTCAAGTCCTAAGTGGCTTTTAAATCCCGGTTTTGTGGATGTTGACACAGAAATTTGAGACTAATGGGCACCCTTGTGTCTCAAACTGGAATCATTTGCCTACGTAGAAGTAATACTCAGTTATATGCTGGATCAACATCTGGCACTGACTCGGTCACTGCGACATCCACTGAGGTGGCATCTTGCTCCAAAGCGGTCGGAGGCCTCCAGGTTGCTGCAAAGAAGCTACGAGGTACTTCCTGTGGCGGTGGCAAAAATAAGGCAATCCTGTGCAGGTCGGGTCGATCCGTCTGGAATTGGGCGCAGATCCCTGTTTTGAAGTTCTCAAGTGTTGGTCCCCGTCAAATCTTTCAAAGCGCTCATTAAGTTCTTGGGAGTGGTCCTGAAGAATGCGGTTTCTGGTCTCCTCCTTCTCAGGGGTTCTGCCGTCAGTCAAGCGCCCTCATCTTTCCCCTCGTCTGTTTCCTCAGAGTCAGCATCAAGTGCTTTTGTCTCTTCTTTCAACTTGTACTGTACAGTTCACGTTCTTCCTCCCTCCCTCCCTCTCTCCCTCGCTTCTCTTGCCCTCTCTTGTCCCGTAATAATCTGCAGCGGACAGTTTATCTTCACCTCTCTGTCCATCCCACCCCTCCTTCCGTGTCTCTTCCTCTCTGCTCATCTATGACCACTCCATCCCTTCTTTTATCCATTGCTCACTTTCCAAGCCTCAATACCCCTGACTGCGAAGTCAGACCCTTGTGAGAACTGACCACAATCCCCCCTCTCTCTCTCTTTTCTTTCCTTCCTTTCTGCCTGGGGACTTGGGGAAAAGTCACATTTCCAAACAGGGCAGAAGGCAGGAGAGAGGGAGAGATACTAAGGGGATCAGATTCCAGGGACGCCCTCCCTTACCGATTTCCCAGCCTCCATCCACCCACATATCTGTTCCATCTGAAGCACTTTCTTTCTCTTCTTCCTCATGAGTGAAGCCAGGCAAGGCCTCTGTGTAGACTGGGACAACCAGAGGAGATAACATTAGCTTACGGGTTTTCCTGTTTCTACTTTAACGAGAAGGGAAAGGAGAGAGCTATAATAGCTCAGTTAGATAAAGAAATCAATAAAGTCTTAATGGCAGCTTTAAGTCAACCAAACACAAGCCGAGATCAAACGCTGTTTCTACTGCCAGCATCCGCTCGTCCTCTCTCACACCACCCTCCTCCTCCTTTTTCTAGTTAAAAGAGCCATAAAAAGATGATAAATGTCTGAGATGAAAACAGGAACTGAAAAAAAAGAAAAGTTATGCTACACTGTAGATATGTTGAAATGTAATGGTAATCTTTGGGAAAAATCTACATTTTTGAAAGTCAGAAAAAATAATACACCCTCTATAATTAATGTAAATGAGATTTGTTTTATTTGTATAACTAAATGAATTGATTTAGTCAAATTAATAAAAAAAGTCATAAGAAAGAATAGATTTAGTTTTATCCAGTAGAACTAAATTTCTATCCTAATTAGGATACAATAATCTGAAGAATAATAGTCCAGTAAAAACTTTTTATACTGGAGTATTTTATTTGACCCATTTTGATCCATCTCTGGATTGGTTGCAAATAAAGACAGAAATTGCATTCAGATTTTCTAACAAGAGTTTAAGCACATAAAAATAAAAAAAACATAAATTCATGTAAATATTTTTTCTACCATTATGATGGCTGCAATGCCTCAAATTCACCATTAAAATGCATGCTCTGACTAAGCTGCTGTATTTATGGCTGGCGTCAGTGCTTGTTGTGTATAGGAATTAATGTTGAGCTTTTAGGAGGACGGGGCAGGTTCCAGTAATGCCATTAGAAGATGAACACTTCTTAATAGGAGCTCAAGCATGAAGCTTTTGCTGACAAGACACTATGGCCTACCATAACTCATTGAACCTGAACTCAGGCATTAGAAAAACAATGGTACAATCTAAAAGCTTGGCATAGATGCTTGGAAATGAGCATAGTTGTTTTTTTTTTTATGTAATTTTAACTAATCCATTTTCTCTTTTTATTATATGTGTTAAAATCACTTGTTCTTCCGAATATTGATCTGATGTACTCCGATTACAAATGGCAAAATCTGGATATGTCCATCAGTGCTGCAGTATTCATTCACAGCAAACAAAGCAGCTATACTATGGAGGAATAGCCTGGCAAAGTGATCCCTCAATGTATACAAACACGGCACTTCCCCTCTACATGTTCAGTAACTCTGCACGAACAGAAATGAAACCTGATATAAGGCAGCCGGTCCTCTATCTAATACATAAGCACTCTTGAGGCCAAACACAGTCCTGCTCTTTGAGTCCTCAGTCCTGATAGACGTGCTCTCTCTGTCTCTCCCTCTCTTTTAATGAGGTGCGACGGATCGACTTTTTAATGATAAAAACACCCTGGAAAGTACTGACAGCATAACTTTTACAACAACTACAACAAACCATTCAGGATCCGGAATGGGCTTCCATTGATCAGAGGAAATGACTAATTACTTCCGATTAGCCAAAGATTCATCCTTTTCCCAGTAACATCTCTAGCTCAGACATCAAATAACTATCAGAATCTGATGACTAAAAGACTGAAAACTAATCACTAAAAGTTAATAATAATGATATGCAGTACAAATATGTCTCAAGTCTATTAATTGCTTTAAAAACAATCGAATCAATCAATCAATCGATTGAATCAAATTCTACTAGAGACTGGAAGCCGAATAAGAGAAGCTGCACATGTGGCAGTAAAGATTGACAACAACAAACCTATAAAGAATCACAGTAGTCCAAAAGTGTTGTGATTACTTTTTCGAGTCTTACCCATTTTTCGAGTCTTAACGAAAGTACCCATTTATAGAATTTTAGTGATAGTAGCTGTTCTTAACAACACAAGAAAATGCTCAAAGTTAAGGATAACACCTAATTTTGCATGTGACTTAACATAGTAAGATTGTAATAGAGTAATAGAGTTTCTGGTTTTGGAAGGGCTGAAAATAATCACCTTAGTTTTTTCATTGTTTAGCTGGAGGAGTTTATTTGCCATCTAATGCATTTAATGTCCTTAAGACAATCAATTAGAGGCAGCAGAGAATGTCTAGATTTTAATAGAAAATACAGCTTAGAATCATCTGCACAGAAATGAAAAGAAATGTTATATTTCCTAATTATGTTACAAAGTGGAAGCATGCAAAGATTAAAAAGTAACAGTCCTAGTATGGACCCTTGAGGAACCCCGCAAGGGAAAGAAGCCAATGATAATTTACAAATATCTGCACTTCAGTCTCATTAGTAGCAGACATCAAAGAAAACCCACAGTTATAGGTTATATTATTAGTTATAACTAGCTACATTTCATTCTTAAGGAACTGTTACATTTAAATATTGATATTTTACTTGATTTTTAAGTTATTTTGGTCCCAAAGAAAAAGATGAACCGCATCATAGATAATTGAACACTCTGTTTTCCTGATTTCCTGTCGACAAAAGCCAAATGTAGATCAGATGACTGTCAATGTCCTACAGTGCCCTCTATTGGACAAGACACATTACTGCGCAAACCTTTTGGAAAGGATCAATATTTGTCTCTATTGTTTTTTTTCTTCTCCTTTCTTTAATTACAGTGACTTGTGCACAGTAACTTTATACTGTCATATTTCTATCTGAGACTGCCATCGAAAGCAGTCATGACATCTTTATATCTATCTCTGTCTGATTCATGTCTGAGTTCAGTGAGAAGGAGTTTTATGTTTGGGCGGGATCTCTTCTTGCCTGAGAGTGAAAATACATTCCATAGCTCTTATATGTAGTAATAAGGGACTTTGTCAGCATTATTTAGATGTCTTACTGCAGAAAGTGAGTAGCCATTATTATTGCTCTATTAATGATTTAATTTTTTTTTACATTTAAAATATCTCCCAATTAAGCTGTAGTCCTAAAGTATGAAATGCTACATGTACGACTTCCACATAAATGCATATATTGCAAATAGCTAAATATCTAAAACATTTAATCCAAATCTCTTTTTTTGGTGTGTGAATTTTGCCTATATAGTGTTTTTTACAATTTGTTCTCCTCAAATCATGCTTGCTTGATTATTACTTTAAAAGCTCTGCATTTAATTTGTGCTTACCCTCTTTATTTTATTCTTTTTTTTCATAACTGCTGCCTTTCCACAAGTGTTTTTGGCCACAGCATTCGACCTTTCATCTGAAACAGCTTTGTTTGTAACACGTATGTTCATATTTATGCATTCTCAAAATACTTCATAGTCATTCTGCATTCTTTTCAGAGCTACAGACTTTAGAAATAACACTTGTGTATGCTGATACGCTCTGAGTAAACATACAGCGGAGTACAAAAGTGTGCTTGTATTTTGCACGTTTTGGTAATTTAACAAACTTTAATGACAAATTCCTGTCTGTCATCGGTAAACGGTCTAAACTTACAGAGTAGAATTGTTTAGAATTTCTTAAACTTTATTTATACTTTATTGAGCTGCATGAACGCCACAAAGATGTGTGAAACCTGATGATTTGAGATCATTTAAATAAAATAGCTTCAATAAAAACATAAAAAAATCTAGAAACAGTACAGTATCAGAAGTGCTTCTTGTTTATTTTGTCTTTTTTGCATTTATAAATATCCCAACTGTCCCAACAGCGGCAATGCTGATCAGTTTTATAATTTATTCACAGAATGGATCAGTTATATGCTATATAGCATCTGTGCTATTACTGTGATGGTGTTTTTGTTTCATTGTTTTCATGAATTGTACAAGAGATGGAGGAAAAAAACTAAAACAGGTGAATAAAATTATTATAATAATTACATTGATTTTTTTCCTTTTTAACACAGAAAATAGTAATTCTCTTTTGAACAGGTAAATTCACACTGGAGGTGGGAGACACTTTAAATCCAGACAGCGGACCAGAATACATACAGGCAAATACAGCTTTATCCTTAAAGATACTCACATAAACAAAGCAAAATTCTGTACAATTGATTGGTTCTTTCTTGTTAAGGATGAGCACCAGTCTCAAGAAAACACCAGTGAGAGAGTAAGCTGTGTGTACCAGACCCTGACCCCCTCTGCTACTGAGCGACTGTCAGTCTACGAGACGCTCGATCAAGATGAGACTCAATTTACAAGCATTTATGAAAATTATGATTGATGGTATAATTACTTTAATGCACAGACAGGCAAGCTTAATATAAAATGTCTTTACCTACTATGTACGTTTAATCACTCAATGTGCTTATTTTGTGTGTACATTTAAAAAATACTTAATTTGTGTTTACACTCTTTATTTTATTCTTTTTTTTCATAACTGCTGCCTTTCCACAAGTGTTTTTGGCCACAAATCATCTGAACCAGCTTTGTTTGTTCATATTTATGCATTCTCAGCACAAAATACTTCATAGTCATACTCTCCTGTAATTAAATGCTGTAGTAACATATAAGAACTCTGGTCACCCTATAACTAATCCCACCCTTTAACCTAATTAAACCACCAAACTAATCCCTAACCTCAACTGTGACTCATCGAGAGAAGCAAATGTGATTTGCAATATTAAAAAAAACAAAACTTTTTGCCAAATAATTAATTATATATGACATTTTAAGTACACGGTACTTAAAGACAGCTAATATTGGGACTCATATGGCTTTTATAAAATGTATTAGTAGCACAATGACAAAAGATATCATTGTTCAACAAACGGCCGATGGAGCATTAATAAATATCAGAATAGACTGCCATATATGATTCAATCAACAATGCATCTTCCCATTTGTGTGTTTGTTACTAGTCAGTACACCAGCCTGTCCTCCAACAATAAGTCTATAACTCCTTGTAATAAGTCCAATAAGTCTATAACTCTATTTTGGTAGCTAACAAATAATATGTTTTTTTTATATATATATATATTATTATTCCACATCAGGAAAGTGTATAGGTGTTTATATTTGACAATTTATATTCAAAATTTTTCTTAATGAATAATTCTCTTAGTGTTTGGCTCAAAAAACAATATGCTAAATAAGATAAAATAAAAATATATTAAACTAATATTTTCTTTAAATGAAGTACAGCATGCAGGATACTGCTACATTCAGTGTTTCACTGCATATCTCGTGGCATAAATGTACCTTGGTGCACTTTTTACATAGCAAGTACACAAAATACGTAGCAAGTACATATTGTTGCAGTTTCCAAAAGAAATTAACACTAGAGGCAATAAAACAATCAATAAATGCCATTTTTATATCAGTTTCACATTTGTTAACACTGTCGGGTCGGTTTAGGGCTGGATAGGTTTTGGGCTGGATTTGGTATAGGGCATACTTCCAACATGATAAAGCATTAACTTTCAGCAACGGTCCATGGATATTTCAATTCTGAACCACCACATTACATACAATACCTATATCAACATTAAAAAAATGTGCCAGGGTTTACATATTGAACCTGTGTTTTAGTGCCACTTAGTGTACAATTCTTTTTGAAACTGCAGGGAAACATGCAGTTAAGCACGTAAAAATGTGCAAAAAGTGCACAGAGGTACTTATTTTTATGAGACCAGGTTGCATTATGCACATATAATTAACACCTGAAAACAAAATCCTACTGTAAAAGTAACGCTGTAATGTGTCCAACTTATGCCAAACGAAGCATGGCAAATTAAAGTGACCAAACACAGACAGCTAAAGACCGATGAACATTACCTGAGCGATGATAACGAGCTGTACTGTGACGACAGTCAGCCAGGAAGCTGGGTCTCGAGAAACGCCGACGCGCTTCTAAAGAGAGCGTAGTTATCACACTCCCCATTATAGACTGCTACAAAAACCACACCAGATCTGTTTCAAGCGTTAACCACAATGAGCATGAACCAGTTTTTCTCCAAGAACGCAGACAGTAACCACTGTGCGTGTATGAGAGTGTGTCAAAAAGCACATTGGGCAGTCTGTTTGGTGACTATGGGTCAGACATCCAGGTACAGATACATGTGAGAGAGAAAGACACTTCAAAGATCCAGCGCTACGATGACCTTTCACTTAAAACACAGCACACACTCTCTCTCCTGTGGCCTATGTTTGAAAGTTTTTTTCCTCTCACACCAAGACCACCTCACTGAGGTGGAAATATTAATATGAGCATATGAATAAAACAGGTGCATAAGACCCCTGCGATGAGCACAGACCGAAGCATCTTTATGAAAGTGCGTAGGTTTTTTTAGAGTACAGTATGTACAATTTAGGACAGTGATACTGCTGGGGGCCAGCCAATTATTTTGTATTGAATTATTTTAGCAATTCATTATATCAAGGTATACTTATTTATAACAAATTCAATTTATAATTTTATAGTTTTGTATATTTAAACTATTATTAATTAAATATATAAAACTCAATAATACCCATGATATTTTTGTTCACCAAGGCTGCTTTTATTTACATAAAAATACAGCAGAAACATCTATATAAAAAATATTTTTATTTTTGAATGTATTTTACAAAATAAATTTAAAAAAAAATGTTTATTTTGTTATGTGCTCTTTTGATTATTATTCGTTTTTTTTTGTATTAATATTATTATTCATTTGGATAATTTCAGTAACACTTTAGGGTCTCTTAGTTGCTTGTTAGCATGCATATTTCTAGAATATTAGCCATTTATTACTACTAATTAAGCACATATTAATGACTTATTTTACATGACCTTATTCCACGTCCCTAATCCTACCCAATACCTAAACTTAACAACTACCTCAATAACTATTTTAAGAGCATTTTAAGAATTACTTGAGGGAAAGGTTCTAGTTAATAGTAAATGAGTGCCCCCTTATTTAAAGTGTTACCTTTATTTCTATTTACGTTTATTATTTTCATTTCAGTTTTAGTTTAGTAGTTTTTTGTAGTTTAGTGTGTCAGCATCTAATTTTTTTTTTTTTTAATATTTATTTTATTTTACAGAATATCAAACAAATATAAAATAAATAATTTTAACAAAGTTTTAATATGTTTAGTACTAAACAACAACCCTGCTCCAGTTGTTAGTAGGGATGTGCACATCGATGCTGGAGTATCGATATATCGATACTCAGAAGCTTTTAATTTGGTATCAATATTTTTTAAAAAGTATCGATATTTTAAATATATTTTAATAATTTCTGCATAACTAAATGTTTTAGCACTGTGTACATGATAATTGGTGACGCTTTGTTTATAAGACGTTACAGCAATCAATCTGTGGCAGAATGTGAGCGATCATGTGTCTTTCAGCTAACTTACGTACCTAGTCCAAGCAGTGAGGTTTTAACAAGTGACATGTGGACATCAAGAACAACGGAATCTTATTTGACTGTATCAGGACATTTCATTGACCACAATTGGCAGATGCAGGCTTGCACTCTTGAGACAATCCATGTAGCGGTACAGCACACAGCACAGAATATATCTGAGCTCCTCACAAAAATATCTGATGACTTACCTAACTTACGTACTCAACACACGCAAATCGCACGCTTCCGCATTACAGAATGGCACGATGGCAGAGAGGAAACGTAGCGTGGTGTGGTGCTACTTCTCATCAGCAGATAAAAATACTGCACAATGCAATATTTGTGATAAAAATGTTGTACACAGCAGCAGTACAAGCAACCTTTTTAAACACTTACAGACAACACACCCTGAAACTTATAAAGAAGCGGAACAAAAACAAGCTACCCAGTGTTCCTCTGCTCAGTCTCCCTCTGTCCGACAGAAGATGTTACAGGAGAGTTTTAAAGGAGGCAAACCCTATCCAGGTACAAAGAGCAGAGTAATTAGTTAACCTATTAACTGTACACACACGCTCTCTCTCTCTCTCCTTACCATTAGGTGAATAAGAAAAAAATATAAATGTGTGTGTGTGTTGTTAGTGTGCATACAGAGTGTGTGTGTGTGTGTAGTGTGTGTGTGCAGTGTGTATATACAGTGTGTGCGTGCAGTTTGTATATACAGAGTGTGTGTGTGCAGTGTGTATATACAGTGTGTGCGTATATATATATATAATATATATATAAATTAAAACTTTTATCCTTTTCAGATGATTCCAAAAGAGCCAGAGACATCACAAAGAGCCTAGCCAAAATGGTTGTTACTGATTTGCAACCAGTTTCAATGGTTGAGGATGCAGGTTTCCGTCATTTT
>JAUYWG010000041.1:12777275-12791255 GCA_034779775.1 Enteromius afrohamiltoni
GACGGCGAGATGGTTGAGTTGATGCGGGACCTGACGGTTAGCTTCCATGAGCTTAATGTCTGGTGCTAAACAGACGCTTGCTTCCTGCTTAAATACCTGTGCGAGGTTACTTCCGGGTCCTCGTGACCTCACGTGATCCGGTGCGTGTGACAAGCCCGAAAATACCAAACTCTGCTACTATGCTTAGCTTCGTAGAGTCTGGAAGGGCATAATAGAAAAGCATTTATTTTTCTTTCTTTTCTTTTAAAATAGCCAATCACATATCGCCTTGCTGGACATTGACCTCCCCAGTTTCTCGCTGACAATTGGTAACAATTAATAAATTTAAAGGTGTGTTCGACTTGAAGCAGAGCTGCAGAGACCGATTGGTGAATGACATCAAAGTACCTCAAGAGCGATCATAAAGAGCTTATGGAACCATCAGCTGTCAAATGCTCTCACGGTACTTTGATGTCATACACCGATTGGTCACTGCAGCACTGCTTCAAGTCGAACACATCTAATCTTTTCCCAAAACCTGTTGGGAGTAGGGGCCCAACATCACCTCAAAATGTGAACCAAACTCTCTTCTTGTTCGGGCTTCAGTTGGCAAATGCCGGAAATCTTCTCCACCAGAGCGATTAACTTCTTGTGTCTCCATGTCTACTGTTGTTTTATATTTCCTTAAGGTTTTTTTAACGTATTTCGTTGATTCGACTGGCTGTTGCCGGAGATAAACTGGGAGCTGGGTTACTATATCAGACTGAGTCCAGAAGTTGAAATTGAGCAGAAGTACGAAGTCTGATGTAGGCTACTAAGATGCCTAGTCTTTGTTCATTATAACACTACTTTGTTCAAAAATAATGAATACTAAATGAATATGAACAATATGGTCATTACAAAAATGTTTGCAGTGCAAAACACTGCAAAAGCTTAACGGTCAAACACATCTGTCTATGCATTGTACAGTACATGCTGGTAAATGTAAAAGCAGCACAGTGGGATGCAAAAAATGTGTTTCATGTGATAGATCCTTACCTTAGCAATACTAAATTATGCCTGGATGAATAAGTGGGTGGTTACTGTTGGCCTTCAGATGACATTACTGTAAAATGTAACATCAAATGTAATCATGCATGGCGAACTTGATGCTTGAGCATGTGGAATTAAAGGTCATGATCATCTCCTTCCATCAACCATGTCCTTGAGAGGAAACGCCAGCCCTTAAGTAACCATGTGACATTTTTTTTTTTTTTTTTTGTACAGTGTAGGGGAAAGAATAACAGAGTAGTGTTTTGATAAAGAAACAACTTTACTCTACCAGGCTTTACTGGTCATATTGCTGTATCTCGTAATATAAGGCCGGCTTTTATGTTCCGCCTTAACGCACCACAGCTCCTTTGACTCAAGACAAGCCTAAAGGCTTCGGTCTTCAAAGAGCTGTTATGACTTCCACCTTAAACACTGAGAAAGAGTGAGAGAGAGAGAGAAAGTGAGGAAGGGATGCTGCTAGATGAATCAATTATTCAGTACAAGTCAAGGGCTCTGTGATATACAGTAAGTGCTTCTTCAGATCACGCATGAGATATTCACCACCCTCCACATAAACACAGGCAGGCCTCTAAACAACAACAAGCAATTACTCCAGTTTTTAAAGAATACAAATGATCGAGGGTTAACACCACTTACAGAGTGGTTATTAATCATGAATATGAAGTCTCAAATGGCTGCTGTATGTACGCAATATCACACAAGCAAGATAAGCAAGTAATATACAGACCAACATGCCAGTGTGGTTTAATTTTAAGTAAGGCCGAAAAGCAATATGTTAATATTGAGTAGCTTAAATTAAAGGCACAATATGTACTATTTTCCCAATAAAATATCCCAAACTATTTGCACAGTGTGATGTAACTTCATGCATTATCCCAAAAGTTCTCGAATATTTGTAAATCCAGAGAAATTCCTATTTTAAATAATGACTTGTCCCTGGCTATCAATTACATAATATCCACAATTTCAGTTCCTGCTTGTAGGAATTGGAAACACACAGACACAAATGCTGCTGTACAGTTAAACTAAATCCATTGTGGCTGTCATGAAAATGCAATAACAAAAGTGTTGACCACAGCATTAACTTTAGATCTGCTCAATGTAGAGCAATGATTTTTAACATGTTTTTGTGATGTTGCACATTATAACCAATCACACACAAGTCTGTTGAATGCAATAGCCAATCAGAGGCATTCTGATGAGTTTTTTGTTCACTGTATGCACTCGCTGACTGAATTCAGCTCTCACGCGAATTCTCTCATCATATTCAAAAAGCGCTTATGTACATGTGATGTAAGAAATTCATTCTTTAAACTGTGTAGCAGCTTTACTAAGTATCATGTTTTTGAGACTGATTAACTGGCGTGAGACTTAAGTCTGTTCTTTGACAATTTAAATGTTTTTTAAATTCACATTCTCTGTATAATTAAATAAATAACTTCGAAAAGTACAGGTATTAGTTATTATTCAGAACTATTGTTATACAGGTAATAAAGTATTATTTTAGATTTTTTTTTTAACAAATCACTTGAGTGAATGATTCAATTGCTCATTCATAAAACTCTTGTTTTGTTTCTGAAAGATTCAGAATTTTGACTGTTTTAATTCTTTTTTTTTAATTTTTTGAATCATTAACAGACTTACACATTAAGATTGTCACATGTTGCTATTCGCATAACATAAGAATCACAGAAAAATCTCCAATATTAAAAAATAAACAAAAAAGCAATATTGACTCTCCACTATTAAAATAAATGGTCCCACTTTATATTAAGAGCTAAAAACTGGCCAGCCTGATGAATCAGTCCATCACTGGTCTCTCTGATTGGCATCTAGTCCTGACTTGCTGCAGCTTTCAATGATGGGCCCTCGAGCTTCAGAACGAGTCCCACAGAGATGTAGGAGTTTATTTTTAGCTCAGACCACCCTGTGCACATTCTCCCCTGAGACAGAGAGAAAGATCCCGCAATCAGCTCACACACCTGCTGCTCCTCGATCCCTGCCGTCAGTCCCTGTACTGTAAATACACTACGCTCATCTTCTTTCCGCAGACACCAACTCACACTTACAAAATCAAGCTGAAAGTAACGCATTATCTCTCCATCTCCGTGATCTATTTCTCTCTCCTTTATTCCTCCTGATACCTGCTCTAACTCCATCTGCCTTTCCCGCTCAATATCTTTTGCTGTCAATCTCGCCCTTCCCATACTCGCTTCCTGTCCTCCCACGCCTGATGTCAGATACCATATCTCTCCATCTTCCCCTCCTCACTCCTCTCCACTAGTTTCTGTATTGCTTTTCCTAAAAACAACCTCGCTGTCTCTTTTTCTGTATATCAGTTTCCCGGTTCCTCTCTCTGACTCTCTGTTCTCTCTGTACCCGGGATCTGTTACCACATGAGAGCGACACAGCGTTTTTCTAAATATCAAACACAGAATGTGAGTGTTGCCTTGTTACATCCAGTCCCTTATATAATCCCTCTGATCTACCACAAGCATGCTGCTCCATCAATCATCCAGCTCAGGACCACCCAACCCCTGTAATGCATAAAAAAAATAAAGCACAAAATATCCTTTGTGAGATTAAACATTTAATAGTGAAATATTCAATGAAAAGCACTTATAGGTAGAATCAGTTTCCCAGGAAAGACAATGGCAGCGTTTTGAATGCCAAATGGCTTTCGAAACCTGTAAAATCCCCTTACGAAACATTCACTCTGTTATATAGCACAAGTCTATTTCGCTCTGTCTCCGTCCTTCAGGATTAGACAAAATTAATCGACACAGAAAGCCTCTAAATCCTGATGGCAGACTTGGAATCTCAGAAGACCTGATCCTTACTGATCACTGATTGATTGGATTGTGAGTTGTCTAACATTGTTTTTTCGGCATAAATGAGAGGCTGATTGAAAAATTGGACGGAAAACAGAGAAAACAGGCTCTGCTGTTCCCAAGGTGAAGTTCTGGAGGTGCACAGATGGGGACAAAGGGGCAAGAAGGGATTGATTTCAAAGCTTCCTCTCCTCTTTCATAAAATTCAAACATTCGGATGCCTCGATGTGTCCCTGCCTCTAAAGAAATGCCTCGTCCATTATTCCCTGCTAAGGGAGTAATAACCTTTTCAGAGAGCATCCGTCTTGATGTTCCTCCGTTCTTGTAATAGTGGACTAGCGTGTCGACAGTAACCCTTGATAGTCAGCAGGAGGGGCGTTGTGCAGCCTTGGTGCGTTAAGGTGCTGAGATGCTATTTGTGGCTGTGTGTCTCTGTGAGAAAATGGAGAGAGCGCATGTTGCTCTTTGCTTCATGGAGCTTCTGCATCTGTGAGTGGGTGGACGGCAACTTCATATGCATGTCTGAATAGGGTGGCAGGTCTTCTAGGAGGGCATATCTATTTATTACAGTGTGTGAATGAGCGTGTGTCGCTGCAAGGAACAGTGGGGAGCAGTGAAAGCAATTGTTCTAGGCAGTGTACCTTGTTTGTATGCACAAATGGCTCCAAGCGATTTTATCCATTTGCGCATGCATACAGTCCTCCAGCATTTTCACTTCAAGAGAGCCACAATATATCAGCACTAAATGGCTATTGTAGGATATTTAATTATATGCTGGATACATTTTTCCCCTGTAGTTTTACATGTATATTACATTTGCCATCATAAGACTCACATAAAGGGATAGTACACTCAAAATTGAAAATTAGTCATACTTTTTAGTCATAAAAATGACTAATGACTTATTAGTCATAACAATTTCTTCTCTTCTCTTTCTTCTCACATGTAATTTTAAATAAACAACTTCTTTAAAAACGAATCTGTAGTAACACTAATAATTTAATAATAATATGCCACGATAAAACCTAATTTCGATAAGTGATAATGATCAGGGTAATTAATAGTGAACTTAAACAGAATGTCGTAGATGAGTGCAGAATTGTGAGTCTTTCTATTCACAGATCCGATGGAGCATTGGAGACAAGCTGGAGCAGGGAGATGACCACACACCACATATACTGTGGAATCCTGGAATGTTGGAGAGACACTAGAATGAAGGAGAACAAGGAAAGTACAGGGTAAGAATTTCCAATATCGAAGAGCACAGGTGAGTTGCAGGTGACGGTGATTAGAACTCAGGGGAGAGTGAGCGTTGTGATTGGCTGGGTACAGATCCTGGCAGATCCGTGACATTACCCCCTCCTCCACAACTCTCCCCAGAAGACCTCTCCGACATTGCAGTGGTCTTCCTCTTTCCCTGGGCGCAGGTCGATCAGGATGGGTAGCATGGAACTCCTCTAAGAGAACAGGATCTAACACATCGTCTCTAGGAACCCAAGAACTTTCCTTGGGTCCATACCTTTCCCAGTCCACCAAATACTCAACACCGCAATGTCAAGAATCCACAATCTCCTTGATCTTGTAGATGGTCCCTGCATCCACGATTAGAGGAAGAGGGGGTTCCTCAGCTGGGCCAGGCTCTGTGGGGAGAGAGACAGGGTCAATATATGGTTTCAATAAAGACAGGTGAAAAGTGGGGTGAATTTTATACTGTGGCGTGAGCAGAAGTTTATAAGTGACATGGGTTTATCTGTTCCATGATGGTGAAATCTGGGACTTCGCTTCTTACAGGGCAGGCGCAGGCGAATGTCTCTGGTCAATAGCCAATCCTTTTGACCAATTTGAGAAGCTGGTGCTTCAGATCTTCGGCGGTCTGCGGTTGTCTTTTGCCTGCGCACATCAGAGGGCTCGCCCGACCATGGGAAATAGGGGTCTGGGAACTGAGTACTCATTAGAAGGAGGCGTGAACAGTGAGCATACTCAGCCCAGCCCAAAAAATGGTTTCAGGAGAACTGCTTAATTTCCTGCATCCTCAGTTCCATATGGCCATTCGCTTGGGGATGGCAGCCGTAAGACTAACGGTCACACCTAGGAGCTTAAAAAAGGCCTTTCTGACCCATGAAATGAACTGGTGTCCTCGGTCCAATGACAATATCGTCGGGGATACCGTAGAAATGGAACACCTGGTTGAAGAGGATCTCAGCAGTTCCCATTGCTATACACAAACTAGAGAGGTATTAATTGGCAAAACTTGGAGAAACGATCAACAATTACTAAGATGCAAGTGTTACCTTCGGAGGAAGTCAGGTCATTGAAAAAGTCAACTCCTAGGTGTGACCAGGGGCGGATGCGGACAGGAAGCGGGAACAACAAAAAATGAAGGGGACTCTATGAGACTGCATTCCTCGCACCCCCTGATGTACCTTCTCAAATCCTTTGGAGTTCCTTAACCATGGAAGGAGTGGGCCAGGTGGTTACTGCTTCAACCTTCCCCTCACCCATACGATCTCTGGTTCTGTCGATGATGTAGAACTGGACTGAAGATTACTTTTCATTACTCTGCTTTGAGATAAAGTTTGTGATCTCTAAAACGGGTGAGGACCTCTGTGACATGCCTATGATGTTCCTGCATATCATGTGAATAGATGAGGATGTCATCGATATAGATTATTACGAATTGGTGGAGGAAGTTTCTGAATATCTCATGCAGCATGACCAAATATTCATAATGCCCAGTGGGCGTGACATAGGCGGTCTTCCATTCATTGTCTTTCCTGATCCGGATCAAATTGTAGGCACTGCAGGGGTTCAGTCTGTAGAACACATTGACACTTAGGAGCATTTCCAGGGTGGCTGGGATGAGGGGAAGGGGATACCATAACAGCACCATTGCCTTGTTGAATGATCGGTGGTCTACACAGCATTCCTGGATATAATGCCCACTGTTGCCACAGTACAAGCAGAGACCCTGGGTTAGCCGTCATTGATGCTCCAGAGGAGATATTCGTCTTCTGTTTTGGGTTTGATTCTGGAGGGCAGGTGATCTCCGGCTTGCTGAGCGAAATTGCTGCAGTGCTTGAGCTATCGAGGGGGCAAGACTGAAGGTGGGAGGAACAGCGAACTAAGTACTGGATTAATTTTTCCAGACCTACTGAATTGCCATAAGCAGTGAGCATCAATCGCAGGTTGGGCTCCAGTCTTTGTCGGTAGGTGGTTATGAGTGATTGTTCGTTCCAACCGTTAGCTGCTGCAAAAGTAAAAAAAAAATATCTTGAATAGACATGGTACCCTGTGACAAATGTTAGAGTTGTTATCCCACCGACACTTCTTTATCCCTCCGCTAGAAAACCAGCAAAGCAGCTTCTGGTAACAAAGAGATTATATTGGCAATTTTTGACTGATCAGTAAGATGTAATGTGGGTTGCATCACGAGGAATCCCTTGCACTCCTCCACCGAGCCAGAGTAGGGCGCCGGTTGAGCCATGGGACTGTTGATGGTAGGAGGTGAAGAAGTGGTGGGAATGGCAGAAGAATCTGGTGTGGGTGCTGACGGTGGTGGTGGTGTCGTGGCTGGCCCGACACCACCGTCGAAGATTGTCAACGAGGTCTTGAAACGGATCGGAAGTGCTCATGCTGTGATGATGGTTTTTTAGGTCCGAGCTTCTATTATGGAAGCGGACACAAAACAGGAGGCAAGTAGAATGTAAAGGTTTATTTACACAGCTGAGCAGGTAACAACAGGTGGAGACAATGATCAGGGCGATTTAAAGTGAACTTGAACAGAATATCATAGAAGAATGCAGAATTGGGATACAGTCTTTCTATTTAAAGATCAGATGGAGCGTTGGAGACACAGAGACGATGGAGACACGCTGGAGCAGGGAGACGACCCCACACCACATATACTGGATAATCTTGGAACTTTGGAGAGACACTAGAACGAAGGAGAAAAAGGTAAGTATTTCCAATATCAAAGAGCACAGGGTTTTAGTCCACTTCTTAGCAACGAGCTCGGACGCTGATTGTGGAGTGGTGTGTGGATTTATGGTGTGGCTGATTGCGGTGGTGATGAGTTGCGGTGACAGTGATTAGAACTCAGGGGTGAACATTGTGATTGGTAAAGTAGCTTTAATATATCCGTAATACAATATTTAAATAATAATAATTATAATTATTATTAAATAAATAAAAAAAGAGACTAAATTAAAAATAAATAAGAAATATTACAATTGTAATATTCCACTATAAAATGAAGAAATAAAAATTAGTGTTAAGCAAAAACAATGTCAGCATAATAACTTTTTAATAACTGATTATTTTGTTATTATTGTTATTATTCTTATAACTTTATTATAATAACATTAATAATAATGTTATTATTTTGTTATTATATGTTGTTGTTAATATCACATAATAATAATACTTTTTATGTATTTATTATTATTATTTATTATTAATACTTATATTTATTGCAGTCTTTAATTTTTACATTTTCAGATGTTCAAACTTTTTTTTTTGATTTTGATGAAAAACCACAGAAACTTTTGCCGTTGGCTTTGGAACCTCTGTTTTTTTGGCGTTTTATTTGTTATTATTTAGACCAAATATTACCAGATCTACCTACATAGATAGATCACACAGTTTTAATATTACCCCTAACATCGTTTATATTTAATTACAAAAATGTCACACATTTACATGCATGAAGAATCTACATATACATGCATGATTCAAAATATGTACATCGATTTGAACTGCATGTTTGATGCAAAGCAAACACTGCCTCTCTGAGGAACAGTGTTTCTTGAATGGCACACTAAAAAAACCTCTTTCAATAATGCTTTTGGCATGCTGTCTCTGCCCAGCTGTACTCGCAGGTCTGTTGATAATGGGTCTAGAGGGACAGGTTAGAGTCAATGGAGAACGCGCAACATTTCTCATCTACTTCTAACAGCCGGCAGGTCGGTCCTCTTACATTAAAAGACTATAAACACAGGAGATTTGCAGTAACTTGAAAATACAACACAATCACTTTGTTTGATCTAAGGACAGTAGCATATTTATCCTAATTAGCA
The DNA here is from genome assembly GCA_034779775.1 of Enteromius afrohamiltoni. NCBI lineage: Eukaryota > Metazoa > Chordata > Actinopteri > Cypriniformes > Cyprinidae > Enteromius > Enteromius afrohamiltoni. The sequence goes on from JAUYWG010000041.1 coordinate 12,786,214, forward strand.
ACACATGGCTGACAAAGCTCCAGGCCTTGTGCCATGTCTGTGCCACCATCTGGGATAGGAAAGAAGCATTTTATAATGTAGTTGTAATATTAATCTGTTCAATTAAGGAGCATCTACAGCATTTATTTGCCATATGCATGTGTCGGGTGTGAAATAAGCATATTATATCCTCATTAATATCAATTAATGGTGTGTTGCATCTTTATTCTGAGATACTGTATCTCGCTTGCTCATGCACAGAACACATCAGCATTAATTCAAGAGGCCTTCCAGCCTATACTGCACTTGCTGATATTATGCTTAGTATTCCGTCTACATTCTTCCAATTTATGTTTCTTGTTTAATTCAGGGCGGCATATATCGCTGTTCCAGGTTCTAGGCTCACACTGACTTAAAATTCTGAACCACAGACTGATTAAAACTCAGAGAAGCGAGGCCAAGCAGCACACTGCAGCCAGCCAATTCAGTTACGGGTGAAGCAGGCCAAAAGAAAGTACTCTTTCAGTTTAATCAAAGCACTACAACGTGGCTTCATGATCATCAAACAGCAATCTTTTTCACCGTTGCTACCTCATGACCACATGTTCTCACTTGTAAACAGAGGGAAAAGCACTGACCTCTCACCGAACACTTTCAATCATGCTCATCAGTGGACAAATGAGCCCTGCCGGTGCCGGTAGCGCCAGCTCCGATTCACAGCGACACAGTGTTATTCTGTTCCCTCTTTCCAGGCATTTCCTTCCCCTTTCACTTTAGCTGTAGTATGGATTACACACCACCCCAAATTATTTATTATTCAGCTACTCACTCACCTGGACCCTATTGAGACCAGGGCACTGTGAGGTTATATGTGTGAGGGAACATTGAATTACCCTTAATGAAAGAACCTAATCTATATCAATTGATTTGGTGTGAATGGCTGAAGAATGGTGTTTGGTTTCTATGTGCCAGTAACTGAGGGGAACATGGCCCTGACATACAGTTTGGTGCAATCTATGGACACAAATTAAAGAGGTTTTGATTCCTGATATTAATATGAAAACAGGAGTGATGAGAGACAAAAACAATTTGAAGAATCTCTCCCTTAAAGCCCAATGTCATATTTTTAAGTGAGTGACAGTATACATAAATATGATAATATTCATAACTGGTGTCACAGTAGTTTTTGTCATTATGTCAAACTGTCATTTCGACAGAAGGTCTTAGAGCTATGCTGTTGAGGCAAAAAGAGTTATGATCAAAATTTTCAATCATTTAGATGACACTGAAACCCAAATGTGAGGGACACCATTTTGAAGTTTAAAAAGCAGTAGCCGTGTACATTTTCATACATAAAGAGGCAATTTATACAGCAAAAAAATATGTCATACATGTGTAAAATATGATGTGTCAAATATTTAATTTCTATTATATATATATTTATTTATTTATTTTTATTTTTTTCCCTACTCACTATTGTACTGGTAAATGCATATTAAATGAATATTTTATTAATAGTATTTTAATTTAAACTTTTTTTTATTTGCAACTATGTGAGTTTTGAGAACTGTTCTGACTCAGAGAAAACTTGGGGTAATAAAACATTCTTAAAACAAGAGCATTTTACTCACCCCACTGCCAGATAATTTTGCTTATTTTGATGTTTTTTTGCCCCTGGTAACAGGACTAAATATCTTAAATTTTGCTTATATGGTAAATGCATCTTAATTTAAGAATATTAAGATATTTTGGCAAGAAAAAAATATAACAACATTAAAAAAGATGAGTCTTTTTTTTCAGTGAGGGTTGTTTCTAGGCAGGCTCTTGCCTGGGGTGGCATCATCTGAGTGTGCACCAATGTTGGGAGAAGTCAATGTCGGACTGTGATTTCTACGGCGGAGAAATTTACATCCTAGATTTTGAAGAACTTCACCACCTAAATGCCTAGAAATGGCACTGCAAAAAAAGAAATAAAGTCATACTGGTTTGGAACAATCTGAGGGTAAATGCTCACAAAATGTAATTTTTTGGGTGAACTGTCTCAAATCAGTGATGTATTAAAAAAACTGACAAATCATACAGCAGTAATGCCATTACTTATAAGATGAATGAAAACTGACTCACACTTAATATTAAAGCATTAATATTTTGCCATTTAAAAAAAGCACTGTATCATCAGAGAACAATGATAAATCTAGTTTTTACTTCACGTTTATTATCAGCTCTCGAGAAGTGCTTCGGGCTGCTCCCTAGGGTACAACAGAATTTAATCCGCACAATTATTTCAAAGCTGACATAAACAAATGATTGTACCTTTTAAATGCCAAACCTCTCATGTGGTGAGTGAGAAGGATTCTCACAGCTAGAAGCCATCATCATCATCACAAGGTTCAAAACTCATCAGCTTGAAACCCTCTGACTCACAAACATGAGTCAACAGCATGAAGCCACCCGTTCATCATATTAGATAATCCTTGAAGTCCAAATCAAAATCTGCAGATCACCCCAATCATTAAAAGATAAACAAACTGGATTTCAGTTTCGTAGAACGATCAAAACAGTATGCGTGCTTTGAATCGCCCAAACCAAGAGGACACGAAATCAAGAAAAAAAAAATGGAAAAAGCAAAAATAAATAAAATCTGGGAATAAGCCTCTTATCTGCAAAGGCTTGCGCGCAGTGCTCTCTAAATTTACGCGACCTCAAACGACCTAGCTGGCCGTATGTTTATGCACAACTTTTTAGTCCCTAACTCTCCGTGTTTTCCCTCTTCACTAAAAGAGCGTGTCATTCCATTTGAGGAGATTTTTCACCCTTGAGTATTAGACTAAATTGCAGGGGCACTCAGCGGCTTTGAAGCGCGCACGCGAAAAGCATCTCTATTCTGTAGAGGTCTACAAGTGCGGCGGAGAGTCAGTCATCATCACTGCCCGATATAATAATGATATATCGTAGCCTACATAATTACACACATTATATACGACGTAACTTAAACGGACGCTATGACTGACACCGCGACCTAACTGTTAGAATGAATTATATAACTCAGTATCTTATACAGCGAATGACCGTGTCACAAACAACGGTATAAAAGCAAACCGATTTTGAAAAAAAAAACATTTCCCTCATTTATTAGTGTTTATTAATTGTATCGTATGATTCATACTTGCCGCTTGATGCCACGTCGCTTGTTTTTATTTTTTTCCCATAAAAAGACAGCTGATAGGAATAAAGGTGATATGATCGATTCCTCACCTGCATTGTGTTCTTATGATGAATCCTCCTCAAGCGCTGAGGAGAAATGTGTTTCTTCCACTCACTACAGGAGCAGCAGCTTTACCGCGCAGATCTATCAAGTGGAATGTGAGGGAATGCCCAAGCCTCTCTCTCCGCTTCTCTTCTCCTGTGAGTGTTTGTGTGTGTGTGTGTGTCAAAGAGTGCGAGCGCCCAGACAGATTGGATGAAATGTGTCTGTGGCTTTATCTGTTTCAAGTCATTTATTATCTTGGCAGATTAAGAAAGAAGCATATAAACCTCCGCTGGCAGATTAGGATGCAAATTGGGTAGCTCCATGTTCAGACCATAAAGTGACAATAAAACGACCTTTAAATCTAAAGATATGGTTTTCTCGGCTTCTGCTTTATGGTGAAAGCTCCATTAGTGTGCCTAAAGCTCGAGCAGTAACGTATGGTAGCTAAGCTTAGATTCACCGGAAATGGTGAACTGAAAAGATGGTTAAAAGCATCTGTTGGAATAGTGTATTATATTCCATTTACGAATTTGATATTTTAAATGCTGCACAGAAGGGTAAGATTATGACATAATCCGCAATAATCATTTCAAATAGCGGTATTGTTAAAACTTATCTTTACTATATGTTTGTCAGCATGACTTTGTTTTGTTGCTTTATCCAGCAAGCAGCTTCCATTGGAAGGAACGGTTCTCTCAAATAAAAGTTACTCGCTCTCAGGCAATCCGAAATGTAGATGACATTATTTTCTTTGTTGAACAGATGTGGCGGAATTTAGCATTACATCACTTGCTCATAAATGGATCCTCTGTAGTGAATGGGTGTTGTGAGAATGAGAATCCAAACAGTTAAAAACAAACCCACGATTTAGCCATTTAAACTTTAAACCATCATTTTGGGCCAAAGTATGAGTCCATAACAAAGCTTCTTCCAGTAAATTCCATCCCCTGTTGTCATTTCACATCGAAATCCATTGACATGTTTGTTTAGAAGTGTTGCGACTCTTTTTCTTTGTACATTTGTGCTTGATCTATGCATAGACAAGATAACTTTCAGTATTTTGTCCAAAAGCAATGATTTAAAAAACACACACAGCTTGTGAATTCTCTGTCACGAACGCACAGAACAAAAAATCCATTTGCAGTTAGTTCTTTTTTTAATTAAATTCAAACAGACAAAAATCCATGACAGAAGACAGAGCCATTGGAGCAATACACAGAGTGACAAAGACAACAATACGGCAACTTAATGTGAACTTAACAGAGTATATGTAGAGTAATGCTTAATGGATAATGACAAGGAGGTGAAGGTGAGACGGCTGAAAACAATGACCATTAGGGGTGCACTAAGGATGTAGGAAACGCAGTTCAAAACAAACAAAAAAAAAAAAAGCAGATGCTCCAAACAAAAGTTTACACAATTCTGGGGTTTCCTGGACTGGAGAGAGCTCTGGAGCAGATTCTGGGGGTTTCCGGACTGGATCTGGCTCTGGAGTGGATTCTGGAACTGGTGTAGCGGGCTCTGGAGTGGAATCCTTAGGTTCACGGACTGGAGTGGGCTCTGGGGGTTCCCGGATTGGATCTGGCTGTGGAGTGGATTTTGGAACTGTTTTCCGGAACCCAAAAACAGAACGTCTAAATGGGGTCCAGCTCAAATGTGTTGAATTTCCTCATATTGCTCAATTGCTTAATCTTGTGGTAGTGAATCTGACTCTCTCACAAGACGTGAATGAAAGTTTAAAAGCGTGTGATTGGCTGCTTATTGCTGATGTCACACTTTCATGTGCACGTGCTACATTAACTCAGGATCAAGC
>JAUYWG010000041.1:12795038-12813546 GCA_034779775.1 Enteromius afrohamiltoni
TGTGATTAAAAAAAAAAAAAAGAAAGGATGTAACAATAGGAACAATTGTTTTATGCCTGTTGTAGGAGGGGCCGGAACAAAGTGTAACACTTGTTGTAAAAGAGGTTCAGTTGAAGTGTGTGTAGGACTCATACGTTTATAAAGAATAGTCAAGTTAGTCTCAGCTGTCTGTCTTTATTGAATAGAAAAGACACATAAAACAGATAGGACAAAATTTTGGAATCTAAACAAACAAACAAACATTGCCTTTAAAGCTGTTCAAATTAAGTTTTTACCAAAGCACATTACTATTTGAAAATTAAGTTTTTATATATTTATAGTAGGAAATTTACAAAATATCTCCATGGAACACGATCTTTACTAATGATTTTTGGCATAAAATTAAAATCTATAGTTTTGACCCATACAGTGTATTTTTTGGTTAGTGAAAAAAAAACCCAACAGGTCCTGATTGGCTGAAAGTATGATTACGCTGATTACGCTGTGGTAAAAAGCGTTTTTCAAAAACATACATTGTGATACTCTCTAAAATGGCATGGGTTTTTAGATTTTTAAAGTTTTAATAGTCCTCACTAATCACTATCACAACTTTGTTTAGAAAATGTTAATTAGTTTTAGCAAAATGAAGTGCTACGGATTCTGATGACTTGTTTTATTGACATTCACCATTACACCCCTTGCTTCAACAGGAATGTGCTGCAGTCTCTAAAAGAGAAATTTTAAATAAATAAACATGCATTTTTTTGTGCCCAAAACAACAGAGAATGGTATGTATACTATTCTGTAAGGAGAAAATGTTGTAAAATAAACAAAGGGAGCCTCTAGTGGAAGAAAAATAAAAAGAGTGGCAGGTGATGTGTTGGAAATATCCTGGAATATCATAGACAATACGATAAACCTTATTGTAATGTACCTATGAAACGGTTTATGGTTGAAAATAACTACAAACTTGTTTTCATTTGAAACATTTGAACATTAAACGTGTTTTATGTGATAATAGTCAGGACACTTACATTAATTTTTCAATTTTTAGTTTGCACAGTTTTTTGGTACACAGAATTATGCAGCAGGTTAAAGGTGAAGAGGATGTTTTGTGAAAGGACAATGATCTTCATTCAGAGAAGCAGTAGTGGCGGTTGTGCTTGTTGACTGACAAGTGCTTCAGTTTTGGATCGTTGCTGTACCGTTCAAGCAGCAACTCTTTTTCTCTTTGCTCCTTCTCCGTCTGTATTCTGTGGCACTTCCTGGACATTCACACTGTGCTTGTTCTCATTTTTGGGAACTTCAGGAGAGGTTACACAGAACAGCTTCATCATGTCCATCTAGCTCCTTTTTCTGAGAGGCGTGATCAAAATGTCCTTTGAAGGTGTTTGAGTCTCCCAGTTCATCAGGGTTATCTTCCTCTTCCTCACATCCCTGGACTTTGAGAACTTCACTTTCTCCAGCTCCTCGCTGTCACTCTCCAACCAAGCAATCATCTTGGTTTGATAACATCCTCTAGCAGTCGGGGGCTTTTAGATTTGGGTAAATCCCAGGCCTGATAGGTCTTCCCTGTCCCTTTACATTCTCTGTCTCCTCACCTTCTATGTCAGTGAGCATGAGTTGTCGAGGTGGCTCAGACAGGGAAGAAATGGACGGCTGAGGTTGCCCTGTGATGGCAAGAGTCACTTGAGGTGAAGATCGTTGTCAATGCCTTCATCTGATATAGAAGCAGAGCTCAGAGTAACCACCAGTTGTTTAGGAGGACTCACTTGAAGAAGAGAACATGGCAGAGACACTCCCTCTGGTGCAGGATCTGGTTTTTGAGGACTCATGGGCCGTTTGGACACTGGCAGCAGGGGCCTGAAGCGAGCAGCTGGTAGAGGAAGATCTTCAGAGACACTTGAAAACACTAAATGTTCTCCTTCTATTGATTCAAGAAAGAAGATCTCACTGTGGGACTGACTAGAGTTTGCTAAGGCTTGACCAAGAAGTGCAGTAGGCTCAATGGTGTTTTGTTCCTTTAGTTTCCTCTTCATCTTTTTCTTTTCTCCAGCCACTCTATGCTCACTTCCTCCCTTCATCAAATTTTTGACCATGTCTTCCAGATTCATGGCCTTCTGATTGATGTGGTCTCTGATAGGGCTCCTCAGTTTATCTTCCGTTTCTGGCAGGAATTTTGTTGAAAGATCAGGGCCTCCATGAGTCTGTCATCAGGTTACCATCCCTAGACCAACAGACAATGCAAGCAAGCCAATCAGGATCCTGAGTGAGCTCCCCACTGCCTGGCATCCCACAGTCCTGCTTCTTGGAGCCATCAGCTCTCTTGGATTCAGTATGCCCACAATACTCTCCCTGTAGCATCCACAGGTATGTCACCATTTGAATGTTCAGTTGGCTGCCTACCTCCTTTGTTTCCCTCTCAGAAACCTGATGTGGTTCTGTCTGCCTTGGCTTAGGCCTCCAGATGGACCAAGACAGCGGCTGATCGTCACTGGATTTCAGCACCCTGCTATGTCTGCGGACAGAAGTTATGGCTATCTACTAAGGACCTGCCTCTCAAGGCATTCTCTCGCAAGTTAATGCCAAGGTTCATTGGTCCATACCAGATCCAGTTGTGGTATGGCTCGGTGGGGGCTGCCTACTGTAGGTTTTTGTTGTCCTGAAGCACATGGCCTTTGTTTTGACAGCTCGCCATGTGCTCTGCTGTCATTGTGGTGTCTTTCCACCCCCGCTGGTTATCCCTATTAATAAAGTATTTCAACTACTTTCAACTACCTCCACATATTTTCTATGGGGTTGAGATCTGGAGACTGGCTAGGTCACTCCAGGGCCTTGAAATGCTTTTTACGAAGCCACTCCTTCGTTGCCCGGTCGGTATGTTTGGGATCATTGTCATGCTGAAAAACCCAGCCACGTTTTATCTTCAGTCCCCTTGCTGATAGAAAGAGGTTTTCATTCAAAATCTCACAATACATGGCCCTATTCATTCTTTCATTTACACGGATCAGTCGTCCTGGTCCCTTTGGAGAAAAACAGCCCCAAAGCAAGATGTCCCCCCCTCATGCTTCACAGTAGGTATGGTGTTCTTTGGATGCAACTCAGCATTTTTACCAAAAAGTTATATTTTGGTTTCATCTGACCATATGACATTCTCCAACATGTCCTCCAACTAACACGCCCGTGTGGGTCGTTTCTACAACAGCTGTGAAATACGACCCATCAGAGCATATACTACAATTGTGCCCCTATCGCATAACATTTGCATATTGATGTTTTGCACTATTTTATCGGCCATGTGATTCAGGGTTGGTGTAGCTCAGTTTGTAGAGAGTTGCATTATAAGATGAGATGTTATCATGTGATCATGGGTTCAAACCCAGAGGAAGCGTTTTCACAAATCCCTATAAATCATGATTATGTGCAATATTTGTAATGGGTAGGTTTAGGAAAGGGCTTGTAATTTTCTGGATTTGTTGTACTTTAGCCCAGTGAGGTTGAGGGATCGATAGCGGCCATGATTTTGAAGCTTCAAAAATCTTATATATTCGCATACAAGTACTATTAATATTCTTCTTCTTATCACTTAAAAGAAGGTCATAAAGAAGGTCTTATTTTATAACATTAACAGTTACAAATGTAACCATTCTTAATTAAGTGTAAATTGTTGTATTATGTTTATATGACTTGAGAATATAATGCTCACCCAGATAGCACACGTACGTCTGCAGGATGTCTGTTAAAGATCTTTTGATCTGGAAATCATCTGCTGTCTACAAAAATCTGGCGTCTTTGAGATGTCAGTTTCACATACGTCTTTATCATACCTGAAGGAAAGACAATGTGATTGCTGTTCCAATATTTACTTGCGTTCTACTTCTTTCCTTCTTGTAAGCCGCAGATGTTTTTTTCTTTGTTTTTTTATCTGCCATTTGCAGCTTTCTGTCGCTCTCAGCCAATGTCCCTCTCCACATCAAAAATAGACACGCCCCTTACTGCTGATTGGCTAAACGTCTGTTTTTGGACTTGGCCCCTTTTTCTAAAGCAATTTTTTTTTACATATCATAGACTCTGCCTTTAAGTGGATTTCATTCATATTCTGGCCTCATCTGCTTTCCTGTATAAACTGTGCATTGTCAATGCAGTGATTAAAAAATGTAATATTTAGATATTAATGTTGTAAATTTATTACGGCACTTTAAGTGTTTCTACAATGTTTTGTTGAGCTGTTTAATGATTGAAATATTGCCACAGGAGCCAAAACTTTTATTCACATACCTTTGTTTTATTGTTTTGAGGGGTGATCTAAATATTTGTGACTATGAAACACATGGAAAACTGACTATGGATGTTTTGCCCTTCAGGTCTTTGAACTGGTCACGGGACTGAAAACTATGTATTGATATTGCAGATAAATGAGGAATGTTTAGCTTTGTCAAGTATGTTACAATTAATACATAATATTGGAGTGCTTTTTTGGTAGGGTATTGTTTAATTTGTGTTATTACCTATTCGCTAGGCACTGTAAAAAGCCCCCCAAAAAGCTAACAAAGTAAGTGTAGGCACAGCAGCTTGGGTGGCGCTCTTAAAGCCGGCTCACACCTAGAGCAAACTAAAATAAGCAGCAGTAACTATATTAGCCTCCACACCAACGACCGATGACATGCGTGTACATGCTCACGAATAATGCTGTTATTACCAATAATCAGAGTAAGGACTTTAGTTAGTATTCGCCCACTGTAAAAGCACTTTTAAATTCATATAAAAATGTAGCATATCATTTCGTAAACTTCTGATGCACCTCAAAAATTCACAATAATTTTTTTTTCTGCACCTCTGGCATCCAATAACAGGACGAAGCAGTGATCGCGGGCGTGGGGGAGGATAGCTGTGTTTATTTTCTTTCAGCCACAGATGGTTTCAGAGGCTGAGAGGCTGCAGCAGAGACACGCAGAACGACAGGCGGGGATGAAGCCGCAGCTTTGGGGAAAAGGTTGCATTTATTGCATGCATAGCCTGGCCACGAGACTTAAGCTCTCACGATGTTAATGCACTTGGTTATTTTTGCCGTTGTGGTTCTGAGCTGCAGACCTGCAGACGCTTTCCCCGATTACAAAGATGACTACATGGACGAGGACCTGGCCACCTTTGACTATTACAAAGCCGCGGATGAGTTTGACGAAGGGAACAGGACGCAGGAGTGTGAGGAGTGTGTCCCGGAGCTGTGCCCGCTCCCGCTGGGGTGCAGAGCGGGGTTGGTGCAGGACAGCTGCGGCTGCTGCTCTCAGTGCGCCAACCTGGAGGGACAGACCTGTGATCTCGGCCAGAGAAATGTCTATTATGGACTGTGCGGAGAGAACCTGGAGTGCAAACTGGACCGGTCGGATGGAGCGGACGCAGAGGAGCCAGAAGCTCAGTGTGTGTGTTTGTCCCAGGAACCTCTGTGTGGATCAGACGGACAGACTTACATGAATATCTGTAAATATAAAGAAGCGGCTTATTCAAATCCCGCACTCAATGTGAGCGACGGGCCGTGCAGAACAGGTATGAACAATAAATACAATTTTATATTGAATTATTGTTTTTTTAAGCATTATTTAATTTATACATGGAACGTGGTTTAGTATTTTTCTAACCAGCAATTATTTATATATCAATTTACTATTAAATAGAACAGAAATGTACCTCAAGTGTTTTTCCAACCAAAGTTTATCATTATTCTTATTTAAAGCATGGAATCTGAAAACTAAAACTTTTATCTTAAAAACTAATTTTTATAATATAATATAATATCATATATTTAATATTTCTAATATGTTTTTAATAATCAGAGCTATCACACATTTTTATTTCATTATTTACTCTTTTTTATTTGTTTGTTTTACTTATCTCTTATTTTCTTTCACAAGTGATTTGAAGTGTTATCTTAAGAGTGTTTTTCTCTCTGAGCTTCCAGCACTTGGGAATTTTGGACCTGGCCCCTATAATTTTCCCAGTGACTTTAAAGAGGAGATTTATGACCTTTAAACATCTCTTTAAGTTGGGCTAACAGGAAGCGCTTTCTGAATGTGATCCCTGATATGAATTCTTTCCCTCTCTCTGTATTTCTGGTAAGTCCCCATCATCAAGGTGCCGCCGCATAATCTGGTAAATGTAACGGGCAGCAGTATAGCATTTCTCTGTGAAGTGTTTGCGTTTCCCATGGCGCTAGTGGAATGGAAGAAAGATGGAAAAGAGGTCATTTTACCTGGTGATGATCCCCACATATCTGTTCAGGTAAAATACTTTCAAACAGAAACTCTGTGAAGTGATATATAACATCACGGATGTAGATACGCTTGTTACTTTATCAGAACAGATTTGAGAAATTTAGCATCACATTACTTGCTCACCAGTGGATCCTCTGTAGTGAATGGGTGCCGTCAGAATGAGAGCCTGAACAGCTGATGAAAAAAACAATAATCCACACGACTCCAGTACATCAATAAATGTGTTGTGAAACAAAAAGCTGAGTTTTTGTATGAAACAAAATATTAAGACATTTAATAGTTGAGTGGTCAAAATACAAGTTCATAATCCATAATAACACATCCTCTTCCTCTGTTGTCCTCCCACATCAAAATCCACTGACATAATTGTTTGGAACTGTTTTGGATTTTGTATTTGTTTTGCATTTCTCTCCTGATCTCTCCTGAAGTTTTTGCACAGAAAAAAATAATATAATGGATAGATGACTCATATTTAGCTCATATTTAAGTCATAATGTATGTTTTTATAACAAACATGCAGCTTATAAGATCTTAAGCATTGGACTGGAGTAATGTAGATTACTTGTGGATTATTGTGTTGCTTTTATCAGTTATTTAATTCTGACGGCACCCATTCATCCATTGTCAAGTGATAATTACAATACATCTTAATAATAATTACAGTACATCTTTCCAAATCTGTTGTGATGAAGAAACAAACTCATCTACATCTTGTATGACCTGAGAGTGAGTGCGTTTATTTTTTGCATATTTTGGCGTGCAGAAAATGTGAACAAATTCATGTCTAATAATTTATTGCAGGTGTTTATGGCTTCAAGATTTGAGATATGCAGGGCGTTCCCAGTTAAATCCATTAATGAGCTTGTCAAGAACTACAAAAGTTATATAAAGATCTTGTTTTTAGTAGATAGGAGAAAGTGTGTCGGGCTCCACCTCAGCCTTTCCATTTCTCCGTCTTTCCTGTAGTCACGAGGTGGCCCTCAGAAATATGAACTTTCCAGTTGGCTGCAGATTGAAGAGGCCAGTCAGATGGATTCGGGCACATACAGGTGCATCGCTCGAAACGAGCTTGGCCATGTCTCCGCCACAGCAGTTTTAGGAGTCCTGCCTCCAGGTAAAAGCTATACCCTGAGCGAATGACCTACAGTAATATTTCCTGTTTAATTAGCTTTATGTACAGTATAATCAGTTTATTTTTTTCAACAGATGAGATGTCTACCTATTTGGAGCAAAACTTGAATGAAATGATGAGCTATGACCAATTACAGGACTATGACAGGGATTATTACTAAACTTCAGATCCCAACACCCTCAAGAAGAACAACAATGTCTTCATACTTTAAGCCATTCAGTTTAAGTCATGGCAAGAAGATACTCAAGCAACGACTGTAAGAAATAGTAAGCCTGTAAAAAAAACATTTTTTCTACATCTGGATAATCAAATATGGAGACGTTGAGGAAGAAGCTTAAATAAATTCCCAATGGCACAGGCCTCTAAAATGAATGAAAAACACACAATGAGAGAGTGGAGTAGTTTGGAAGCTGCTAGAAGCTCTGAAATTCAGTACAGAGAGTAGCTACAGGAGCTGAACGTCTCTTTTGTTTCACCAGTGCTCTTCTTCAGAGTGACAAGTTGAATAACATAATACGAAGAACTGTGAAATTTGGATGTGAGTGGCACGATCATGAAAAATACATTCTTTTTTTGGATGATTTCATATTTTAATTGCAGTTCTAAACCTTACCTTTTTATGTGTAATGAATGTAACATTTTGGATATACTGAAATGGTATTGCTGATATGGTATTATTGTCCCTTCACTAATAGTTAATTGCAAAAGCTGTAATCGTATTTATAAAAGTATAACGTTTATACAATCTCAATAAAGAATTAAAATTGAGTAACTTATAGTTCTAGTCACATTGTCCATTAAAATAAAGAAATGAATATTAATAATAATAAAATAAAATAGTTCCAAACAAAGTCCCAACACAGTCTCACAACCAATTCGTATGTTTTCATATGAGGTGCCAATTTCGTGGTAATTCGTACGACCTCACTCATACGATTTTGTATAAAACCCAAGGTCATTCGTACAAATTCGTACAAATCAGCCATCTCATAAAACATGTACGAATTTACGTTTAAAAACAACATTGCCTTTGCTGAATGAATGAGGGTGAATGGTTCAGTGACTCAGTGATTAAATATACATATTTTCCTACTATATAGTAGGTGAAAAATAGTATGCGAGTAATACGTCTGAATTCTTAGTATCCATTCACACTTTTCAATCTCATGAGGCAATGGGAGAGGATTTTTGAATGACAAAATAAAAAAAACATAATAAACGCAGTACATCCAGATGCCATTCATGCTACAAGCATTCATTCTAGAATTTTTAAAAGTCACAAAAAAATATTCATTCAAAAGGAGTATGCCATTTCAGATGTAGTCATAAGTGTTGTTCCTTAATGGATCAGTTCAAGACGATTGCTCGCTGGTGCAACGATGTAAGACGGAGTCACTAAAAAATCAGTTACTAAAATAATCCTATCTTCTCCGAAAGGCCACTGTTGTTTGAGAATGTGCTGCTGTCTAATTCGTGCTTGACATTTTTGCAAACGTATTTCTTCACAATCCATCCGTTTCTACTTAAAGCAGAATGTGTATCAGCCAGGGAGTTCATGTCTGTTTCCACATGTGGCATCCCTCTTTTACCAGCCTTTGCTTAGAGTGAGTGTGTGTCAGATCTGTGTGAGGCAGTGGAGCACACAGCTGGCTTTAATATATCTTTATGATCTCCTGTGTTAGGACACCTAAAACAGGGATCATTTTTTGGTACATGTGCATACAGGGTTGGATTTCTTTTGATGAAAATACAACAAACACCACAAGACTACTTATTGATATACGGTAAACATCTCTTAACCCTCTAATTTCACCTTTTAGTAGAGCAGAGGCCTGTATTTAACACAACGGTCATGGATAACAGGTATTTAACCCCATTCTCTCCTCTGCCCTCTTATGATGTTCTCTCATGCCTTTAATTCAGAATAATTATGATCACGGATCTGCATGTAATTTAAGGTTATGCTTTTGATGCTTTTTTATTTAAAATGTGTAAAAGATTCACATTTTGACACTAGTTTTTTTTTCTTCGAAACCTCTAATCAGAGGATTGGAGAATGTTTGATGGTCTTTTACAAATGTACTTTACTGTACAGTAAAATACTAGTCATACACCTAAAACAGTGTGCATAACAAACCAAATGTAACAACATGTGGTTTAAGGGTCCATTTGCATGACTTTCACCCAGCAGTCAACTGTTAAAGCAATTAGCCTGCTGTAAGGTCTAAATCATTTCAGACTGAGAGCACCCTGGGACTGAACCATTTCCTCTTGCCTTAAACAACCAAACACAATTCTACTAGAAGTGCTAAAGTTTTTGTCTTCATGGGTAGGAAATATCATATAGGATCTCTCTCGCTTGTTTACTCACTATAATTTCACAAGATTTTACAGTAACCTATTCAGACACAGATATATTACTGTGATGCTTTTATCAGCTGTTTGGACTCTCATTCTGACGGCACCTATTCACTGCACATGGTTAACTGAAGATCAAATTACAGTATACCATGTTTAAATTCTCTAAATATGTTGTGAGGAAGAAACAAAGTTGGTTGGCCTGAGGATGAGTACAAAATGAAAAAAAAATGGCTGAACTATTCCTTTAAGTTTTTATGTAATTTTTTCGGAATGGAAGTTCCCAAGACAAAAAAAAAATCTATAGATTTCAGTAGTTCGAGGGAGATGTTGGTTTCTGTTTCACTGCCACCAGTTATTTTTCTTTTCCCCCAAATTCTATGGAAAACTTTATTCAGGGGATCGTGTGAACTTCAAGAGCCAGCAGCAAGGGGCTTCCCTTCTCTGCCCAAGAATCCACTAATATCCTGTGTCATGAAAAGACATTACTGGCACAGATATGGAAGCTGAAAACTTGAAATTCAAACAAATAGCTTTAGGAAATGCAATAGACAACCAAAAAGTAATGTAACTGAATGCACAGGCTACCAGATATAGTTATTGCTGGTTGGGAAAGCATAGTTTCCGATGTGAAGAACAAAAATAAAATGACTATTGTTCATTTTTCTCTTTTTGGTCCCCAGCAAGCCCAAACACCACAAATCCCCCTGAGGCATTCGTAGCACGGCTAATGCTAAACCATGATAGCCACTTAAAAAAGGCCTCTCAGCTTCCCAAAAGAGCTGCCTCTGTCTGATTTAAATAAAGAAAAGCAGTTCCAGACTCGTAAAGCCATTTCCATGCTTTTGTTTTCCTTCCAGTTTTGTAGAAAATGAGATCCATGTGCTGTGTGAGAGATCATCAGTCCTGTGAGAGGATTTATTGTAATCAATAAAGTGAGCTTGAAGACAACGGGATCGTTCATGCTCATGTCTTAGGAAGAGTAACAGACAAATGAGGAACAGTAAAGCTACAAATAAGTCAGATGAACTTTATGAGGCAAAAACATGAAGCTGACAGTTTCTGCTGTCATTAGAAGTTAGACAAAACAAACATCAGAAAGGCTAATGACAAACAAATGTCGTAAAAATGTCTTCCTTTTTCCGCCTTTGCCAGTTGTTTATTATTTTCATTGCGCTCTATTATAATTTAATCATATCGTTGTTTTTACTTAAATTACTTTTTACTATTTTTTAGAAATGTGTGATGATATACGCTGTCAAACATATTTATGTCACAGACAGCGATCTTTAATGAAGTGTGTGTGGGGTGACAGATCATGTGCAGTACTGCTTTAGAGGCCCTAGAGGGCAGTGAGAAGATAGGCCTACCACTTAGACGCATGCGGTCTTTTTTTTGTTTTATTGCGGTTCATATTTTTGATCTGAGGTTAAAAAGAGCCATCCTTTTATAAAACAGGAAAAAAATGACACCTTATGGAGCGTGGTAAGCAGTGGTAAGCAGAGGTGAGCGGTTACTTGTGACTTTTTTTTTTGCTATTGAATGATAAGCAAGTTAAACTTGCATTAACAAAGAGATTTGAAAGTTATAGAGACTTTAATAATAGCAACCAGCAAGAAAACTTAATAACTACATAGTAATGTTTTTAAAAACACTAAATAAATAAAACCCTATAGCAAACACCCAGTTTATTAGAGGCAAACCTCCGCACAGGTGTTCAAGTTGTTTTCTTCAAAAAAAATAATTGGGATAACATTCTCTTTGATTGTGGTCAACTAAAAGCAGACTTCTCTTGGAAAAGTAGATTTGTTTGTAGGTCTGACAGCTGTGTTGCTTTAATGCTCCAATCCAGGCAGAGGCCTAATTGGCTTTGGGTCATTATAATGATTAAAATGATTAAATACATTTTATATCACAGGCCTTTACAAATTGCATACTAGAAACACATAATTTTCTTTTATTGCTTAAACCAGTTTTACAGAAATTCATCACTTATTGAATGAGAGCACTGGTACATGTATATTACAGTAAATTTACACATGGCAAATATTACCTGGATGTACAGTAAGATTGTGTTCATTAAATTATTTAGAAGAGCTAGAGAGATGCAGGCTATGGTCAGTAAGGCACCCCTCGTCTGGATGGCAAGTTGGTTTGTGTGTGTGATGGAAACTTGACACACCATAGAGCAGGAAGTTTGCAGTTGACCGCATACCCTGAAAAATAAAGACCTCAGATCCTAAAATAGCTCTCATGTGACAAATATAAAATAGTGACGTTACTCGCATGACCTTTGTTAAATATTTAAAAAAATATAAACTATTTACTGCTGAAATTCTTAACAGAGTGATATGAGATAATAACATGTAAACTCTCATGCCTCAAGAAACAATTCAAAAAAAGTTACAGTAAATACAATCGGACTAATATCTTAGGTTTAAACAGTTAGTGGTGTTTTTAAATGTAAAATATAATGCCGTTTCCTTTCATCTGGGTGCAAAATAACATGAGGAAACTCATGATCTTGAGTAATCTCTGCGGCTTTGGCTCATACAGAAGCTCTTGCACAGCTCTGCAAAGAAGTGTAAACTTTTTTGGGCTATACAGGAAGTAGATATGGCGGAACTTGGAGATGCTGTTTGCGTCACAAGCAAGTTTAGCAGAAGAAGTATGATACATTAGATGAGGCAGTCTTGAGGAGCAGGGTCGGAGACAAGACGGAGAGAAATGGAGGAGGATATTAGAAAGAAGGGGATGCTGTATTTACAACAGCAGCGGTTTGGGAAGGTAAGACAGGACGCGCTTTTCTCATCAAGCGGTTTACAGTATATCAAAGAACAAACGTGTTATTTTACCGTAATGGTCTGAAACTACTGTCACAGAGCTTACTGTAAGTTGTAGTTGCTCCATTACATAAATTAGTGCAAAATAGTGAAATCAATGTATATAATAAAAACGCTTTTGATGGATGTTTTTTATTTTTGTATAGACAACATCTTAAATCATTTCAAAATGTTCTGTTGCAAAATACTTCTGGACAGTTGGCCCTTTTTTAGTTCCTCTATAGCACCTGTCGTTTTCTGTGCATTTGATATTGCAGAACAGCTGTTTATATTTTAGACAGATAATATGATTTATTTTGTTTCGTTTTATTTTATTTTGAAAGGTAATATGTGTGTTAATTAGGGTTTTTTTTGGTATCAGTCCAAACATTAAGGCCTGATGGGACAGAATCACTACCGAGCAGAACTCCAAGTATATATCACTTCAGTTGCTTCTCTTTAATGTGCACCATAAAAAACACAAACAAACAAACTGAAATTCACCATAAATAGGTCACTTCACCATAAAAAAAAAAAAAAAAAAATGTAGCAGCATTTTAGGTCTGAAAAAAAAAAAGATTATTTAATTAACTGATGTTAAAATAACAGCCAACTGAAGTGTTAGACGTTTCAGACATTTATAACACGCTGGCAACCACCAAAAAACACAGGTAGTCATGAAAAAGACACGTGTATAATCACAGCTCATAATAATGATCTGTCCCACAAGATTCAGAATAGAAGAATATTGAAGGCACACACATTATTATGCAACTTATTGAAACTTTAATTATTTTAATAAAATAAGGCTTAACATTTTATGTTTTTTACCATTTACCACTGCCAAAAGTAGTGGGAAACTTAATTAACTAGTTGAATTAGTTTGCCCTCTTGCATTAAATATAAAACACAGATCTGGTATTTTATACCAGGGGATCATATATTGCAATTTTTTATAAGGATGCAAAAGTATGTGTTTTATGCATGTTAGTGTGACCAAGTGTATGAAAAATATAAATATCATTGGGAAAATAAGACTTCTGTATTATTATAAATGTATGTGTAACTTGCTGGGTTTATGAATTTCAGTTAGCAGCCTTCACTTTTTCTAATTTGAACCACATGTTTGTCGCCAAATATCTATTGAGCTGTTACAATAAGAGAGAAATTCATGAATCATATTGAGCTCACTGGCCGTGTCATGAACAACTTCCTGCACTGTGAACGTGATCCACTTTAACTTGTCCTTATTCTCATTTAAAACCATTTTCACTTCATTTTGATTGATACCACTGATAATATTGTTGGTTCCGCCATATGGGGCTGCAGTAGAGAAATAGTCTGTTGGCATAATTTAGAGGGCTTATGGGCTCCATTAAAGTCAGCTAATGTTAGCAATAGGATCAGGGCTGTCTCTTTAGGAAACCACATGTTGCATCTGTAATAGATTATATGTTGTTCGCAGCCATGAATTTCTCTGGAATGGTAGGTAATGTCCGTACCACCAAGATTCTTTAAACTCTTTGTCTGATTATGGGTACAGTATTTCCTGAATTAGGAATCTCACACAGCTACCAGTTGATGCTCACATGATCCAATCATACTTGAGACAAATGTTTAAGTTCTCATTATCTTAATTTCTTATTGACATTTACACATTATCCCATTTGACTGTTTAGTGACTTCTAGTTTAAAAAAAACCGTTATGGGAAGATGCACTCTTGACCACTTCCTATTTTAAGGTCAAAGACAAGTCCACAATTGTTAACAATATCCCTGACATAATGAAAACTCTTTTGTTATGTGGAAGAGTAGGGTAAAGTTTATCCATGATTAAAATAAACATGCTTATGAGAATATTCTGCATTAAATTAGATTTTAAAATCGTGCATGAGTAATTAGCTTTTTGTGGAAAAACTGTTTAAAATTTAAATCAAACAACCTTGTGATTCAACCTACGCAGAAATATATAGTCTGGTGTTGTCCCAAGATTATATTTATGGCTGTAATATGTTAGGTGCTTTTGTCTAATGTTGTTTTATATTAGATATCCTGTAATATAATAAGGTCCATTAGTTTTCTATCTCATTTTTGTGCATGCCTAGAGGACAACACAGATAATCAAAAAAGAAAGTGTTACAGTTTACATCACTTTCAGCTATTTATCTTCTCTCTGTTTCAGAAATGGCGTAAGGTGTGGTCCGTGCTGTACCGAGAGAGCTCCTGCTCCATCTCTCGCCTTGAGTTTTTTGAGTTTAAAGATGGAGCTGGCAACACACTGGAGAAAGCCAGTCGCAAACAGGAAAACAAAAAGGTGAGCAAGAAACCGTGGAGCTTAGATTTTCCATGTACCGCGAACATAACAAATAAGATGTGGCGTATCTGAGAAGAGTGATGTAGATCTTTGATGTGCCATGGTACATGAGCAATCAAACTCGGTAGGGGGTCATGCACATGGTTTATGTGTGGGCGGACATGTACAAACAATTTTGGGGAAGTGCCATTGAATCTGTTCCCATTTTTGTTATAAAATATGGCAACAGCAACAACAACAAAAAAAAACCCCATACAAAAGTAGGATTTTCACAAGCTATCAAGCTATCTTCAGAAATTAATGCATATGGAAAATGATCAGATCTGAAAAGATTAAAAAATGTCCACGCATAATACTACCCACACAATTTGTTTGTGCATGTTTAAATGCTGATGTGTTGTTCCACTTTTTGGCAAACATTTCAAAATAAATGAATCTCAATTTTTGAATTTAATGCTGTTGTTTTTTTACAGGTGATAAAAATGAGTGACTGCATACGTGTTTCGGAGGCTGAAAGCGAAGGCTGTCCACGGGATTGTGGACCTTTTTTGGTGGAGACAACTGAAAAGACATTTGTTTTTGCAGTTGAAACTGCTGAACTAGATGACTGGATCCAGAAACTGTGTGAAATCGCCTTTCCGGTATTTAACACTGCTTTTAAATTGTGCGATTGCTGCTTTCCAGTTTTGGAAAAGACACTGCTTTTGCCTTTTTTTTCTGTTTTGGAATATTGTGGTGCAACACCTCATTTGACATCTGATTGCAAAAGTGTATAGCGGTTACAGTATATCAAAGTTTCCAGGTTTGCTCCTGTTTTTGTTCCAGGCTTTGTAACTGCAGTTGTGTTTTTGAAGCTCCCGTTGAATGCCAGTGTAACAGACATTTATATTTGGATCTGCCTTCAGCTAAGAGATTGTCTTTGCTGAAAACTCATCAGCTGCTTATGCTAAAATTTCAGCATACGTTAGGATTCAAACTGCAGCAGCTTGCCAAGACTTTTAGTCACCTCAGCAGATGTAAAAGCCCTTTAAGACTGATCAGAAACTTGCTTGTGTGACTCATTGAGCTTCTCATGCTCATAAAATAGAGCTTCTGTTTCCACTGAATTTTTTTTTTCTATCTTTAAAGAAGGGAAATTGTTTTCATATCTCACTGCAGCATAAATATTTTGTTGTTATAGTTCAAATATAGGAAGTAACTGCCAAGTAACATAGAGGTATGAGGTATATAAGCTCTCTCTTCCGACACTTGCAGCATGTAGAGTTTCCCTCTTGCTCTATTCTGGCCATGGGTTAAAGTAAATTAATTTTGACATTAAATGAGCTAAAAAATATATTCTGAGTAAAGTGGCCTTTGCCCAAAAGGTCACTCTTATAGAAGCTTCTCTAATTATAACGTCTCGTTTGAACACTCCAGCAGTACCTTATACAGTTGTTTGACCTCACACTCTTTTTACACATCTAACACGCTTTCATAAAGTTCTAGTCTTTAGTTTCATATCCACATGGACTACATTTTAAAACCATCTGAAGTAAATGTGAGTGGTTCCAAAGTGGTTTTAGTCCCTAGATATAGCTGGAATTTCCCCAGATGGATATTGCTTGCCAGCATGAATTGTGCACCTTTCCGAACTGAATAGAGATTGCCTGTAAAACTCCAGTTCAATAACTGCATTTGAATTAAGAATGCAGAACCGCAATTTAAATTTGAATGTAAGAATGTTAAATTACAATGTAATGGTTATTCAATTATTAAATGGAATTAAATTAAAAATAGGAAATAAGTAGGAAGACGAAAAATGAACAGATGGATAGGTATTTAGATACTTTAGATGGAGAAACAGACACTCCTGCAGTAGCTCACGTGATATGGCATTGCACTTTCAGAGTGATGAAGAGCTTTGGTATGAACCCCGTAAACTACAGTTCAACAAAATAACCCAGAAGGAAGTTAAAATAGCATTTCTGTATCACTCTAAAGGAATAGTTCACCAGGCTGTTTTGGGTCACCATAGACTCCCTTGCATTTTTTCTTCCCGCTATGGAAGTCAGTGGTGACCCAAAATAACCTGGTTACAAACTTTCTTCAAAATACCTTCCTATGTGTTCTGCAGAACTAAGAAATGTAGATTTGGAACTACTCAATAATTTTTCAGTGAACTATTCCTTTGACATTAACGCTATCTAGTAGGTTTAGGGTTGAGTTTAGTGTAGGGGGTGTTGCCAACATGATAGAGCATTAACACTCCTTGGATATTTCAATTATGAATAACCACAATATGTACCTGAAGCAACGTAAAATACTAACACAGCAATATACATTCCTGCATTGGTGTAACAAAACACGCCAGGGTTACATATTGAATGTGTGTTTTAGCGCCACTTACTGGAGGTTTTACTTTGAAACTGCAGCAAAACGTGCAGTAAAGTACGTAATAACAGTGCTGCAGAAAAGTATATAGAGGCACGCTCTTTGAATGAGCCTGGCTTGCTATAGTTCGATAATATAGACAAACAGACAGATAGTTAAATGAACTAATGGATGGATAGATAGATACATACATAGATTCTGCAGATAGATACTGTAGTTAGATTCTGTGTAAGGATGAATGGATAGATAGATTGATTCCATTTCCCTTCATTTTAATGTTCAAATGCATATGGGGCAT
Source organism: Enteromius afrohamiltoni (assembly GCA_034779775.1). NCBI lineage: Eukaryota > Metazoa > Chordata > Actinopteri > Cypriniformes > Cyprinidae > Enteromius > Enteromius afrohamiltoni. The sequence goes on from JAUYWG010000041.1 coordinate 12,812,581, forward strand.
GACAGATTGAATTCATACTCCATGGTATGGGGGCCAATTTTTCAGTCAGAATTTTGCCCAGCTCTGTCTGCCAGATTAGAAATTGGCTTCTCTTTGATTGGAAATCTATCAATCATGTCTGTAGCAGAAACAATGGGAGATGAGTTAAACACCAAGCTTTAAAATTTAGGCTTAGAGGTTTGTATAAATCCCCACACCTATGAGAAACAGCAAGATTAACGTTTGCCAGAATTGAATCATTCAGCTATGGATTTGAATATATTTGGTATAGACCAATAGGAATGTTGAGATTACGTATGATGTCTCAGATTCCGCCAGCTTTTTAGCTTTTGCCTAAAAACGGCTGCTGTCTTTGAGAATTTGAAACTGAAGTGGTGTTACAGAAAGCCAACAGTAGAAACTGTGTTGTGGCTGTTGAAGGAGGAACGCTGTGGAATGGAAGAGCTTGATGTAATGCACTGGGGAAATGAATAAGGCTTTATGCTGAGATCATAATATGATCACTTTGGCTCAGTTTTGGAGAGCGTTTGTTGGCTTAGAGTGTGGTTCCTCAACAAAGGCCATTTGTCCAAAGTCTTATGGTGAAGTTAAACAGCATTTCAGCTGGTGCAACAAAATAAAGAAGTGAAACGATAATTTCCATCGCATATACCACTGACAATGACACTTGCTGGTAGAGGACTAACAGTGTGAAAATGACTATATTTTGCTGTTGTTACTATAAGTTTGAACTGCAGTGAGTGTTTTGTGTTGTAACAGTTGTGAGTGTTTTAAGACTGTGGATCTTAAATTATTATAATTATAAAAAAATATTTTGTTATAGTTGTTGATAACAATAGCAAAAGTAGAGCTAATTTGCCATTGTAGAACAAAAATTCCCTAGACAGGGAATATATATACAGGTCCTTCTCAAAAAATTAGCATATTGTGATAAAGTTCATTATTTTCTGTAATGTACTGATAAAC
>JAUYWG010000041.1:12818701-12842793 GCA_034779775.1 Enteromius afrohamiltoni
AACACAGCTGGACTCAAATGAAGGTGTAGAACCATCTCAAGGATGATCAGAAGAAATGGACTGCACCTGAGTTAAATGTATGAGTGTCAAAGCAACTATGTGATATTTAAATTTTTTCTTTTTAATAAATGTCAACTATTCTGTGTTTTTCTGTCAATATGGGGTGCTGTGTGTACATTAATGAAAATAAAAAAAATGGATGCAATATAACAAAGAGTGAAAAATGTAAGGGGGTCTGAATACTTTTCGTACCCACTGTATATATTGAAAAGCAATAGAAATATTACCCTGGTAGCTAACTGAAGTTACTAAATGAGGTCATGAAGTACTAAAATTACACTTGAATGAAATTAAGCTGAACTAAAACTGTAAAATCTAACTAAATTACAAAAAAAACTACATGAAAATGAAAACTGAAAAAAAAGTTAAAATTAAAAAACCAAACTATAACACTATCTAACTAATATTAATACGGCGCTTGTATGTTTTTTCTTAAAACTTTCTCCTAAACCTTTATCATGCCTTCAACATATGTTTTTGGTACATTTTTGCTCCATGATTTTAACAATATTTATAGATTTTATTGTTTATCCTTGTTCCCGACCAGAACTTAAAAAATTCAAACTTAAAACTTAAAACTTAAAAAAATAAAGGATAATAGTAAAAATCATCTACTGCTATTAAATCAGACTTTGAGAAACATCCTCATTTGCATTCAATTTATGCAGAGCCTGAATTAATAGCCCACTGTTATGGGTCGACTGTTTTTGGACTGTATGATATTTGACACTACACCTCAGGAAATTAATAGAGTTTCATCACCCATGTCTGCTTCATGCAGAAAAACATCTGCATGGTGAGCCCTTTAATAGACAATCTCTCTGAAGCAACAGCAGACTCCTGCAGCACACAGTTCACCCTGCAGTTCAGCAGAAACAAACGGGGTGTTGACCTTTCTTTAGGGAGAACATCTAATAAGATGCTTGTTTCTCAGCATTACATGTCCTAAATCTGTACACTTGTGTGAAAAACCAATTATATTGCGTACATGTCGAATTAAAAGAAATATGCTCTGAATTATTGTACATATGTGAGAATGACCTCTGATACCATCTGCTTCCAAAAAGAGTTGAAATGAGTGGAATCGGCAAATTAATTCACTGTATAAAGCCTTAAAATATTATGTAATAGTTATACATTTGTATGATTATAGAACCCCATTTGTGTTTACCCATTAGTTTTTTTAATACAGTTTTTAAAAATATTTTACAAAATAAGTAACAACAGCTAAGACAGGCTAAGTCTTCAGAAGGCCACAAGTGTGCTGAATCATCTGAAAAAGCATCAAGTGGTTGATATATGTTATGCAAATTTGTTTATGTAAAGCTTTTCCCTTCTGTTGTTTTCAGCAATGAAAGACTTTAAGGTGACGGTGAGGCGTACAGAGGCTTCTGAGAGATGCAGTCTGAAAGGAACAGTGCTGTTACGGACTGATTTTGATAGCCTCCTTCTGAAGGAACCGAAGACGGGAGAGGTTCTCTACTCCTGGCCTTATCGCTTCCTCCGCAGGTTCGGAAGAGACAAGGTATGGCTTTGACAGTGATCTGCAGTCATTCAGAGTGATGAGGATATCGATTTTTAAAAAGACAAGTCACTTGAATAAGATGTTATTGATATGTAATATCCAGACTGTCTAAAAGAAGGTTTCCTCTAAAAGTTTAGGAATGCCCAAGACAAAGTTACCAGTATCAGCAGTAAACAGTATCAGCATAAATCATTTGGTTGCGACTTTGCACTGATAAACATATATTATGAAAACCTTTGACTCAGTAATGTGGAGGAAAATTAAAGCAGCCTAAACTAGTTTGCCTGGTTTTGTCCTGGCAGGCACTTTTATTGTGGTTATGAATAATTTGTGTTATATTGTATTGTTGTATTACAGTAAATAAATGCTGTTCCTTTCAGAATCCTGAAAAATCACGGTTTTCACATAAGTGTTAAATAATACACCTGTTTTCAACTTTAATTATATCATTTGACATTGTACTTGACATTTGACAAGTAATGCAGCTGTGCCATCAATGTGATAAATGTGATACTGGACCACAAAAACTATCATGTCGCACTGGTATATTTGTAGAAATAGCCAACAATACATTTTGTGGGGCAAGATTATCAATTTTATTTCATTTTATTTTTCAAAAAAATCGTTAGGATATTAAGTAAAGATCATGTTCCATGAATAAATGAAATAGTCATACACATTGCTATATCATTTCTCAATATTTTGATGTTTTTGCACCCTCAGATTCCATATTGTCAAATAGTTGTATCGTGGCCAAATATTGTCCTATCCTAACAATCCAAAGCTTATTTATTTAAAGCTTATTTTCAATTTCTTAAATTGACCCTTATGACTGGTTTTGTGATCCAAGGTCACAAATTACAACTGAAAATGTATTACGTAGAGATAAGTAATTTAGTTTTTTATAGTAATACTATTTCTCATTATTACTAGCTGAGTATCCACATTTTTTGCAGTTTGCAAATGATGTGTTTTAAGTAAGTTGTTTGAGCAGCTGGGCATGATATTGTTAACCTAGTTAAACTTGTACTGACCCCAAACTTTTGGATGGTGTTGTACATGCATTCTTTTTGAAGATTAATTTAGCATCTTGTACTACTTGCTACTAATTAAATGTTTCATTTTACAACAAACAGGCAACATTCTCCTTTGAGGCTGGGCGTAGATGCGACTCAGGGGAAGGCAACTTTGAGTTCGACACAAAGCAAGGAAACGGCATCTTCCAATCTGTAGAGGCTGCCATCAATCTACACAGAGTCAACTTACCTCAGAAGCAGATATCAAGCGGGGAGCGAGATACCATGCCTCCTTCACCTCGACTGAGATCTGTGGCAGAGGATGCAGCTATGTACAGCATGGTGACCGAAGGAGCAATCAGAGATGGATCCAAACAACCTCAGAACTCTCAGCAAACCAGACTAGAAGCCCCTGCAGAGAAACTTCTGACCGGGGTCAAGAGCCTGACCCTGGACACCAGGCCTCCGCCGCGAAAGAGCCAGGTCAAGAACTTCCGCAGCTGTCCTTTGGTCAACAGCGAGGATGAGATGTATTCCCGGGCCATGGCCCCTGAACCAGATCGGGGAAGTCCTGGGGAGAAGAGAAAAACAAAAGACAGACGCTCTACATGCTCCAACCCCGAGGACTCTGATTACTCGCTGCCCTTTGACACCATTGCCAAGAACATTACGGGAGACATTTTGTCGGCTTCAAACCTCCCAACAATGTTTGTAGAACCCAGTTGTGAAAATGCCAAAAAAGGCAATTTAGAAAACACAGAACCACTTTATGACATTATAGACGAAACTGCAATCAGATCCCGTTTCAGAAAAACACAGTCATACAAAAGAGTGGAGCACATTTATGATGAACCAGAGGGTTGTGGTGTTCCCCCGAGTGGGCCTCCGTCGCTCTATGATGAACCGGAGGAGGTCAAAGGTCATGCTTGGAAGATGTTGGGCACAGTGATGGATCCGAGTGGCCATGAGTACCCATACAACGCTTCTGTTGACGACTATGCAGTTCCTAAACCTCCCAGGAGGGCCTTGCTTTCAAAGCAGAAGGACAGTGATGAAGATGACAATTCACCGTATGACAACATTATGGTGAAAGGAGTGCAGAAGAATAGCTAAGTGCTTCAGAATCTAAAGAGGACAATACAATTAAATATATGTGAGTGTGCAAACGAATGAATGAATGACATATTTAATTAATAGTAATTAGTTTAATTAATAGTATTAATATACATGATATGGATAACAGTCATCAGAGTGCTGTACTGTTTTTAAAAAAGCTGTGATATGCAACATGTATTATCATGTGGGTCGAAATGATTCAACAACAGTTCAAATAGGGGAACTTTAACCAAATGCGCTAATATTTTACTATAATGGTATGTTTGAAATTGCCGTTATTTGTTAAACGACTTGTTTCAGAAGGTGCATGTTTTTTGCACTGTGGTTAATATTGCGCTATATTGATCATGTTCTGCAAATTGTGAATAATCACTGTTTATTCAAACAAACTCAATTGTGGCTTTTTAAGAGCACCCATATTCCATAATGAGGGAAATACAGTGCAGCGAATATACATTATAGATGACACCTTGTTCGCTACATGCATTTCTATTTTCCAGCGCTATTAACATTACATTATGTTGATCAGCTGAAAACTTTATTTATTCAGAAGAACACACTTTTGGATTTTTAAAGAATGCCTGTAATGCAGTTTAACCTGTAAAAACTAAACTAAACCAATGGTTAAATATATAAAAGTAGTACAGATGTACAGGGAATATGATGGTTTTCCACATTTTTTTCTTAAGTAAGCTTATTATTGAATGCAGCTTCTTCCCAAAATTGCGCCTCTATTTGCCATTGCAGTTATCATTGCTTTATATTTATTTTTAATGTTTTATTCGTAATGTTTAAAGTGGTAACACTTTAGAATATGGCATACTTATTCACTATTAACTACAACTTTTTTTCAGAATAAATTCCTAATTTGCTGCTTGTTAATTTTTCTTAAGGTAGTTGTTATGTTTAGGTATTGGGTATGATTAGGGATATAGAATAAGGTCATGTAGGAATTGTGCTTAATTACTTCTAATAAAATGCTAATATTCTCATAATATGCATGCTATTAAACAACTAGTTAGGAGACCCTAAAATAAAGTGTTACCAGTTTTATTTATTTAGATGAACCCACTCTTGGCAAACCTCTAGTTAACTGTGCTAAAGTAATGTTGTGATGCTGAAAACACAATATTATAAAACTCTGCCATCCCGTGAATGTTTAAATCTGTTTTATGTCAATTACCTTATTTATAACATGCAAAGCTATTTGTCAGAGCGTTTAACCCTGCTGAAAAAACTGCTAAAACCACTCTAGGCTGTTTTTTTTAGCTGGAAGACTAGCCTGGTTTAACTGGTTTAAGCTGGTCAATTTTAGAGGGGCCAGGCTGGTCTTAGCTGGTCAGGCTGGGAGACCAGCTAAAACCAGCTACTTTAAACAAGAGTGCTGTTAACCTTAGCTGTTAGTTTAACCAGCATCTAATTGCACTAAAATAGCAATGTGTAGTGAATATTCTTTTATAAATAAACACATGTCCCTTTACCATGCACATTTATTCACAAAACCTCTATAAAGCATTTTATAGAAACAATTGAGTCTGCTATATTCACCACAGCACTGCTTAAAAACTAACCCTTAAGACATGCATTTGCGTTCAGCACAAATTCTGTGCATGTGTTTGCACTGTTACATTATTTGCATAACCACAACTGCTAAAACTGCGCTATCAGCAGGCACAGCGCATTCGTACTGAATTCCCCATTAAGTGCCCTAATCGCACACGAGCGTATCTACTATGACCTTCACTATCTATAAAGGCAAAGTTGATTTTATCTGGTTGTAAATCAAAGAGTAATTTAGCTTCAGTTGAATGCTGGGCTCCAATAGCCCTTCTTCTGTCTTTTTTCTGGTCTCAATTCTGCGGGAGCGTAATGAGAGCTCACACAGGTAATTAAAGTCCTGCAGATCTCTCCCAAAATGGACGGCACCCGTCACCTAATCCTCTGCTCGCTAATGATGGACAAGGGAGTGCCGTCGGGCATCATTGTACTACTATTCAGGCCAGACTCTGACTTTCCGTCTCACAGGCTTCCTATTTTGAGGAACACATGAATAATAATAACTTGACTTGCAGAGGGAAACTGGGGCACTGTTAGGATGCTGCCGGGCTCCCTGCCTGCCACGGTTCATGAGTCCCACACAGTCTTAAAGTCTGAAAACACTTTACAGCTCTTAACAATTCAGTGTCTTCCCTCTTTCAGAACATTCCAGAAATATGAACTGCATCACTGGGATGTGAATGGCTTTTTGTGTGTTTGACTGTACATTGACCATGTTTTAAATGCACACAACATATTATCTTTGCAATTAGAACTGGATATAGTTCCAAGCAAACGTGAGGGCAATCTGCTGCCATCAGACTGTGTGAGATGCGGTGGCAATCTGCTACTGGAACATTTTAGCATAGTTTTGCAACTCATTAAGTTGAGTAAACTGGTACAGACTTAAGACGTCATTACAGTACACCCCGATGCACTTATTTCCAGCTTTGGGAGTCTGGTGTGAGATGAGCTCTGCATAAATGCGGAAAAAGATGAAAGCTTCTCTAAACACAGACTCTGTGGCCTAGTTCCTTGTTGTGTAAAATAGGTGGTTGAGCAGCAGGGGGCACTGTTTCTCCTCAGTGGGGAGCTAAAACACTGCGTGGATGGAGTCATGGTGTGCCTTGTTGTGAGAGAGTGGAAATCTTCAGGAGTGTTGATTTTTTTTGTTAATAAAAAAATATTTTCTCTTATTGTTGCACAGAAATCGACTCGGAGTATTCAGTGGTATGCTTGAAATTATTAATGGAAAAAAATCAACTGAAATGCAACTGAAATGTGTTTAGCGTTCCTTTACTGAATAAATAAGAGTGCTGCAAGCTTATTTTAGGTGGAGATCATGAGCCTCATGCCAAGTTTTGTTTCATGCCCACGATTTCTTTGAACCAGACTTGACACTAAGGCAACGCGAGTCTAATGTGCAAACTCTGAAAATAGACACCACTGATTTCTTTCAGATGTAAAGATGTAAAGTGATGCAACACTGGCACCATATGGCACTGTCTACAATAAGATCTCTAATACCTGGATATTAATGGTAAAAACTGTAATAATGTAACTGAACTGTGCTTAGTATTCCCTTAATATAAGGTAAAAAAAACCAACAACTTATAATTTATGGTAAAAAAACGGCAGCTGGGGTTGCCGAAATTCGACCGTAAAAGATAGAGTTACAATATTTTAGGTTTTACGGTTTTAAGTTAAATTTACAGTTAAATACCGTAATTTCATTAACTAATATAATGTTAATATGCCAACATATTAAAGTGCTGAAATCTGTTTTTACAGCGTATAAAGATATTTGTGTGTATATATATATATATATATATACAAATATATTGCAAATAACAATAATAATAATAAAACATGTTAGTCATATCAGATTATAAATGTGTCGTTATAACCCACTGGTGTGCCTAATAACAACAATATATATATATAATTTTGTGCCCTTGACCAAAACACTTCACCCCAGGTTATCCCACAGCCATTGTGCTCAATTACTGCACTGTAAGCCACTCTACATGAAAGCATCTGCTAAAATGGCAAATATTTATCTGGAATAATAAACTGCTTCCTAGATGCAAATAAAATCTTGCTTTTCCAATGAAAGCACATGTTTAGCATATGTGTTGTTGAAAAGCGAGAAGCGTGCCTTACAGGCATGCTGATAACTCCACTTTAAAGCAATTGTGTCTGATCAATAAATACATGAGGATGCGCAGCGTTCAGTGTCTTCGAGTGGTTAATTGGCTCCAGTGGATCCAATTTACCAGTGGCACTTTCTAATGATAAGCAACTACCTAATAGAACGGGCCGAACTCAACAGTCATTTCATATCCAGGAGCGACGCCTTTTAAATTCCAATTCATCACCATTGATTACACTAATGACAGTATAAAGATTTCTATGCACACAGTGGAGCTGTCACGACCCTGTGCGTTTTTTGAGTGTTTTTTTTTCTTTTCATGAGTGGGATGACTGAAAAATTCATTGTTTTTGACTCCACTGCACGTTCGTAACGTGTCCGTTGCTCTATTTCAATCTGACTCTCGCATCGGCTGGTGCAGTGACATCGGAAAATGGAAAGAATTTCTTTTCCAACACCCCGGAATGGAGCAACACTGTTCTGACAGCTTAATGTATGGCATTTAAAGGCATTTCACCAAATCACTTCTGCTCTCCGCACCGCGTGTCATGCAGAATGACAGCAAAGTAGGGGTCACTGTCACTTTAAAGATGTATCGGGCTGCATTTGCAATATATATATATTTTTTAAATTAAGTATGCTGAGTGTACTTATGATATGATGCTGGGATTGAATATATCTTTTAATGTCTTCAAATGAACATGATCTAGTTCTTGCAGTACTTGACTCGCAGTGAAGACTTGAATAACATCTAAAGTGGAGGCAGGCCAACGGTATATTTTCTTGCTCTGCGCAATCTTTGAAGTTATATATGGTGATTAGAGTTATAACAGCCTGCATTTGAGGTAACTTTTCACCTCTTGATTAGCTCTGCTGGAATGGTGTCATACTGTTAAGAAAAAAATCACGTGTTCGTGTATGTTTATAGAGTTTAATGGTGAGGTCAGAGAAAGGGAGCGCTCTGTCCTTATGGAATTGGTGCTGCCAACCCAATCAACTTTATTTAAATTACATCTAAGGCCAAATAAACATTCTGAACAGGACTACACTTGCTAGACCTGCCCATATGATTAACTACTGCGCAGAGGTGAATGGCAGCAAATGAACACAGTGTGGAGACCTAGCGTGTGTGTGTAGGCCTACCGACAAAGCTTATGAACACATTAGTATTTATTAAAAGTGGTAACATCTTTGTAATACACTGAACAGAATACGGCAAAATTGCCACTCAAATTTCAAACCGGGTCAATCATTGAGCAGTCAAATGTTTTTAGCAACTGTTGGGCTGTCTATTCGTATCAGTTTAAGTTGTTATAGCTGATTAGTGCCATCTTGTGAACCAAAAAGTTGGTACAACTGCTCTTCCACAAGAATTTGCTAAATGCTAACTAACAAATTTACTTGATTTTAAAACGGTTTTTACTTACTCAATCCAAGGTATTTAAAAGGCTTAAATGTGCCTTCATAAAACCAGAAGAAACCCTAAACTAGCTGACAGACACAAAAATATTCATTTAATAGTTGGACAGAAGCTCAGGAGTCTATGTTTAAAAGCAAGAAAATGAAACATCCCTGGTAAGGACCGGTACAAGATTTGAAATTACTGGATGGTAGAGATATTCTTCAGAGAGTAAGAACTTGGAATGCTGATGAGCTAACAGCATTTTTTAAATTAATATTGTTCCATTTGTCTTGTTGCTTGCTGGGCGCATAGTTTTAAATGCAGCATGGTTTGTTTTTTGAAACATTAAAGCAATTAACAAGCAAGTCCATATATTTATTTATTTGATAAGTCTCGATCTCATAGTCAGGCTAATTTCCAGTCAGACACTGAGTCATTATCACAATATAAACTAAGACCTGCTTCACAATGACGACTTCTTTCCCAGTTTATTTTGTGATATAACTAGCTGTGCGTCATTCCTTATAAAACTAATGCAATACAGCATAATCTATAAAAATAAGAGAATGGCAGTTGATGCGCTGTTTTAATAACCACAAGTTGGTTGTCTCATTGTGTAAAAATCGATACATAGTCACATTTGAGTCTTTTTTTTTAATTTTTAAATTGGTTATTGAATAACATGTATAGCCTGTATCATCTACTGCATTAATAAATGCCTACAAGTACTTTAATATCATTTCAACTGCGTAGTTTTAAGATCCAGGCTTTCAGATGGAGGGCAGTAAGGCTATCGCACCTTGACTCTATGCGAATATTGACCATAAGAGGGACACAGCTCACCCGTTTCTTACACAACACGTCAGCACGACTCAAAGCACATTACCGCTCGCTCATATATGAACACACACATGCTCTAGCATTAACTTCTGTGGCCAGCGGCATTGTGAGAGTTCTGCAGACTGGCAGGTCAACGTCGAGTGCCACTGGCTGCATGACAGAAAGAGAGGGAAAAAAGCAAGAGGAGAAAAAAAGAAGAAAGGCATTGTGCGGAGAGCAATGGCCGCAATTCAGAACCCACGCAGCATGAGGACAATTATCCCCATTTTTCAGTCCACCCCCTCCTCCCTCTGCTAACTCTCCTCCAGCTTAAACGAGCACAGGAGGAAAGCGCCAGAACGGTCTGCGTGACACCTGCATCTATTACCCTACTGCAGTTCTGCTCGGTGAGACCACTAGTACCGCGCTCACAACAACACGACTGGAGCTGCAGCGCAGCGGTTTGCATAAACCCCCCTTGTGTGTAATGCTATCAAGCCGTTTTTGCCAACCGCTTGGCTAGAAATGACTAAAAGTGAATTTCTATTCAAATCTAGCCCACTCAAGAAGGGGCACGTGACTGAAAGATGAAAACAGGACGGATTTGGCTGCACTGGCCACATGGCATGTCTCCTTCCCTTTCATCCGCACACCTTCTGGGAAATGATAAAAGTGAGGGAACGGAAGGCTGAGGGGAAAATTCAGGTATTTCACCCCTCCCTCCTGCTGAGGCTTGTCATCATAAACACAGAACAGGTGTCAGTTCGCACCTGTTGCCTGTGTGCAGTCTGCTCCCACAGCCAAACTCTACCAGCCCTACCGGAATGCCAAACTGATTAGTATTTCATGCTCGGTGACCGACCACGGCACTTTCTGTATTCTGCACAGTGCCCTGGTGATGCCCTGTGGGCAGCACGCAGTGATGGTTACCGTGTAGGGAGTATGTGAATAACTTTCAGTGCATCTGCAAAGACATGAGCTCCGTTCTGCAACCTGCGCTGCCTCACCAGTGCCTATATGTCATAGAGGATTGATTTGTAGTGCAAAATCAATGCGTCACACAAGTAGCAATACTTACTAGAGTAGAGCTTTTCTGGGCTTATCCTAAGTGCTGCTTCCAAGCCATATGGCATTACGTTTTTGGAATGAGGAAGTAGCATCATACAGTTAAAAGAGAAAATTTTGCCAAAAATGAAAATTCTGCCATAACCAAACAGCTAATGGAAGCCACTGACCATAGTATTTTTTTCCACACTATAGAAGTCAATGGCTTCCGCTAACTTTATGGTTATCAGCATTCTTCAGAATATCTGAAGAAACTCATACAGGTTTGGAACAGTTTGGAGTAAATTATTTTTAGTATTATTATTTTTAGGAGTATTATTATTATTATTATTTTTTCAGGGGGTGAACTATTACTTTAAAACAATTGTATGTAGTTTTGTGTGTTTTTGTGACTTTAGCCCCTACAGGTAATTGAGTTAATTGAGATAATTGAATTGCAGTATCTAGCTGTTCCAAAAAAAGAAGAAAAAGACAGCATTAAAACACTTAACGCTGTGGCACACAGGAAGACCAGATGCCTTTTTTAATGGATGCCAGTGGAAGAGAAGCTTCACTTTTCATGAATGAAGATCTGACAGGTCTGAACCAACATAAGGCTGACTAATTAATGACAGAATTTTCATTTTTTTGGGTCACTAACTCTTTAACTCCATCTCTAGCTGTACACTTGCATTTATTGCTGCCCTTTTTGAGGAAATTAGTACCTACTTACCAAACTTACATAGACAGACATTTGTGGGAAGCATGGGAAAGAAGACATTTGCCTCAGTCTGTGTACAAAGTCAGAAATATGTGTAGTTAGTTGTAATTCAAAAAAATAAAGAAATAAATCCAAGGCAGAATTCCAGGCCTGAAATGTTGATTGTTGCAATGATTGACATTGACATTAAAGGTCAAAGGTTACAGTGTTTACACTTTCCAGGGAAATCAACCAACAGATGGTTTACATGTTGTTGTCACTTCATATTAAGCTGACGTTGAAGAAGTAATATAACCGACAAAAATATACACATCACCTATACTGTGCTTTATTTGTTTATTTATTTCTGTTCAGTTTATTTATTTATATTATCTTACACCGTATTAATCATGAAAGACTTAACAGAGGGCAGAAAGAGAGAGAGCATATTAGTCCAAAATACACAAAAGACGAGTCTAACCAATGGCTATGTCCATTTGAAATTCAAGACAATTCATCCCAAGCTGCCAGTCTACATTCTGTAGCATCTGTTTAAGATCATCCTCAGGCTTTTGCTCTTCATATGCAGCCAGACCTCATCTTGCCTACAGTAAAGCCAGACCTCAAACTCACTAGTCAGAGACAGATCCTGCATGACAGCAAACTGATAACTTTGGTCCGTTTCTCTCATGGCCTTTGGCGAGATTCTTAAGCACAGAGCTCAGTCCCAGCCTTATTTGTTGGACTGGGCCTGATCTTTATCATTGACTTGTTATCCTTCTCCAACAAATGACAGAGGGAACGAGGACCAAGCCTCCTCATCCCTGTTTACTGAGAATAATTGAGCACTGCCTCTTTCCTGGTCTTTTCCAGCAGATTCTCCCTGAGCTGCCCCCAAGGGAAAGCAGGCAGGAAATGAAATGATAACATCCATCCGCACCTGACGAAGAGAGGAGCTGGGAGGTTCGGAAAGGGGATAGTAGAAAAGGAAAGAGTGAAAAAAAGCTGTATAAAAATCGCAAATGAGATCTTTTTAATATCTCAATTGCTTGACTTGGACCGCTATGATATTAAATGAAGCGCAAATGAAGAATTTTGCTTAAATCTTTTCCTTCTCAGATTTTTCTTTTTGAGAAACAGACTATACATCTCATTCGGGTCTCCTCAGTGTTTTCTACTTGATCTCACAAAAAAAAAAAAACATGTTAAAACTTCCAATGCCACTGAAACAAATTAAGATTAGAGTACAATATTATAAAAAAAAAAAACATTCCATTAACATTATATGAATTTGATATACTTTTATAAAAGTCCAGTATACCTAGGACTTTTTTTTATAACTTTTACAGGTGTATGGTGGAGGGGAGTTTAGTCGACCAATAGGTGGTGACAAGTGACAGGTCGTTAATTCAACCATTCAGGACAAAACTTGAGTAATTGAATGGTTTAGGAACCAGACGTCAGCTGCATTAATGAGTAAGTAATAAGTTTATATAACTCAATATTTTATATAAACACTATCAAAACACTATCAATTTAGTATTCTTGTGTTTTGGCCGCTTGAATAAGTTGAGTAAGTAAACCAAACGTAAAACCCACTTTATTCACGGTTTTGAACTGACTGGCTGCCTTGGACACTTCCGGTATCATGCTGTCCTTACTGGAATAATTTACAAGGAATAGCCCAAGACTAACTTCTAACATTACGGTTTCTAATTAGTCACAGAGGCTTGGGCACATCCTTTGAACGGTTGATCATGAATCCATGACTTAGTTCCACGCACAAGAATGTGTTTGGAAAGCTCCTTGGTTTATTTACATACTTTAAGTGTCCAGTGAATATGTTCACAAATTGTAGTGGCAAGGAAAGTAGTATTACAAATATTTCATTTTGCGCTCTGCACAAGAAAGAAAGTCATAGCAGGGTTGATTATTACAAATGTTTCAATGTTTTGTTTGTAGTTTTTTGAAGAAATTATAACATTTAGGAAGCATTTTGTAATATTCATTTATTTGAGTAATGTTACTTAATTTTAGTGCAACATTTTTTGTTTTAGAAATGTGAAATCAGGTCATTGATTTTATGTGTTAACGTATTTAACAAACTAAAAGATTAACTTTTAATTTTTTTTTCTTCTAATTTCTTATGATGCAACACGGCACTTGCCAAACATTTTGGCTATTTATCTATTTATTTATTTATCCTATAATTTTTTAAATTACTAAATAATTGTTCTGTCTTGCTGTCTTTATGTGTCCTAATGTCTTGGATAATGTTGGTGTAAAGTAATTTTACTGATGAAATTGGCAAGACGCGAGGCCAAGTAAATAATATGAGAATTATTTTTATATTTGTATAAATTATTCATTTAAATGAAAAAAAAGTGAAAATGTAAAACTGAGAAGTGTTCTAAGCAATTAAAAGACGACATGCAGTTTTCCAATGGGGTGGGTAGCAAACGTGATCAAGCAATGAGAGAAAATGAAAAAAAAAAAAAAAATGCGTGGGAGATTTGTAAATGTGACTTTAAGCTACCAAATGGAGATGCAGTCACACGAAAGGAAAGAGTTCATTTGCGAGAGAGAAAGAGTCGGAGTGGAGAACGAGTGTACTCCAGGGTCTTGGCCTGACTAGCACTGTGCCCAGTTCCCGTAAAAATATTTCCTGATTTCCATCCGTAATCTACATTTACATACGTCTCCCCTATTAATAATGAATATTAGTCCCACTAAATCCTCATTTCACTCCACACTTCAGAAAACCACTCCAACTGCTTCCCTGACTGTTAACATGAAAGCTCCTTCTGCTCCCCTCTAGTAGCATCACACACACACTTTTCATGGAACAGAGCGTGAGAAAGTGTGTGTTCGGGTAGGTGGCTTTACCATCGACACATCCTCTCCATCTGGCAGCGCTCCTGCATTGCTCCTTGTTCATGGCTATTTAAAATTTCAGTAGCCTGTCGCCTTGAGTAACACAGAGCAGTGCTGTAATGAGGACATGAGGGAGGTTGTATTGATTTACTCTCTTGCCTATTGTCAATCATTGAGGCTGGGATATGTGCATGCAGTAGAGGAACGCTAGACCTGTCGTTTATGCTAAATGGCGCTGCTCTTACCTGTTTGCCTATTAAGCTATTTGTGTAATGTAGCTAACATTGTTAGCCGCTTCAGTGGCTGTAATGCATTTGCAGAGCTGTACTTGTAAATTACTGTGCTTTTGTTCATGTATATTTGCATTAAGGGTCCCAGACTAACATATGTACCAAGCTGCCATGCATTTGTTTGACTGCAGTTTGTGCAGAATACAAACGCACAGAACTAGCTATGGGAATTAATATCAGGAGTTGTCTGGCGTCTTTGCATCCTTGGTAGTTTGAACCAGCTGCATCCAAAACCGGTCTCTGCTGGCACACATTCTTTTCAAAGATTTCCTGCCAGTGCAGAACATTCATAAAGAATTCATGTAGAAAGATAAAAATGCAAAAAAAGAGCCATAATGAAGTTGTGACCAGGGCAAGTGAGCATCTAAGGGTGTAGGAGTCAGTGGTTGTATTAAATATAATGAGTCTATTTCTCCTGTATGCTGTTGAGACATGGGAAATAATAAAATATATGAAATTTCCATAAGGATTGTGCCTGCCTTGTAAATTGTGTGTTCAGCAGATTTGACTCCTCGCATAGACAGTATCCACATAAAAACAGTAAAGGGTCATTAACACTAAGGTCGACAACTATAATGATCATTAATTATAATTATTCTAATGGTCCATTCACACCAAGAACATAACCACAACCAAGAAGATAACTTTAACAATAGCCTATTTGCATCCACATCAACCAGCGGTCGTGGATAGGGAGTTGGACTTGTAACCCAAAGGTCTCGGGTTCGAGTCTCAGGTCCGGCAGGGATTGTGGGTGGGGGGATCTGGTGTCTCTAAATAATATATACTCACTATCCTGAGACTAGATTTCCTTTCTGGTTAAAATTGGGTGCTAAACATCTTAAAGATTAATTTGGATTTATAAACGTGATATCCAACTCCCAAAGAATTTTACGACATGGTCAACTTCTGAACAAATCTGTTTTGATTATCTTTTACAAGGTCGGCGTCATAAAGTTTTAAGATTTTCACAAGGGCACGTGCTAAGCTGCGTTTGGAGAAACAGTAAATAGCGTTAATAGACTTTTAATAGTCTCCTTTTAGGCTGACCCTGAATTTTAAGTGTTGTAGATGAGCTATAAAAATAACAAAAAGGTGGAAATCATTAACGCAGGCAATAAAAGCATCAGCGTTGGACAGTAAAAGCCAGGACAACACGCACAGTGTTTTTATGTTGATGGCATATGAATTGTCTATTTCATTTATTTAAGAAAAAAAAAAAAAACATTACTCAGGTGCATCAGCCTTGCTGATTAAATGATTTACCAGCATTTAGCAGATGCTTTTCATTCAGAGTGGCTTCAAGGCTTTTCATACTGCACTTAACCTTGGGTTAACCTTTTTAAATCTAGGCCAGGGTTAAGGTCACCTTTAACTCTACCCAGGGTTTAGAATGGCACTGGGTTAACAATATTTTAAGTGTGAAAGACCATTACAGTAAACGACTTGCAGTAATCGTATAATAATGCAGTAACCTCAGGTTAAGTGGCTTACTCCTGGGCATAACAGTGATAAAGGACAATTACAGTCTCTGTAGTCTGTATCGGTTGCTCCACATATAAGCAAATGGGTCTTTGTGGAACCTCTCTCGTATTGCCCCTCCAGCCAGCAGGACCCCTCCACCTTTCTGTTTTCCCTATCCTCTAGATTTTTGCCGCTGCCCAGATAGTAAACAGCTATCTGAGGCTGAATCATCTGCTGCAAAATTGCTTTTCATAGAGAGCCAAGCCTGGTGGCAGTGCTGGAGCATCTTCGTACCCTGCAGTCAGATTTCTTCTCTCTCTCCCTTTGTGTTCTTTTCTCTAGGATTACTCTGATTACTCATTTCCACTCATAAACACATAGTTTATTATTTAGTCATCATGATGCATATACATGCACATTAATAAGAAAGATAGCCTACTTTTTGTTTATATAACAAAATACAGCATTTTGTTGATTTTCTTGTATACACATTAATTACATTTAGAAAATGCCCTGTAGTCTAGTAATTTAGTAAATAAACAGACCATTTGAATATTATTGTAATTTAATATTGGTGATGATTATGTTAATGTTGTATTTAATGTTCTGTAGTCAAAGTTAACTTTAGAGATTAATAAAAACATGATCAATGCCACTTTAATATTAATGGAAAAAAGATTGGTTTTCTGATTTGTGTTCTTTTAATAATTTTATTTTCATAATTCAGATTTTTTTCAATTCAAACCTCTCTCTCTCTCTTTATATATGTTTACTTGTGCATTTGTACTTCAACAAATTAAAATAAACATGAGTTGCCTTGGCAACTAGTTGTAATAAAATAATTGTTATTTTATTTCAGTTAATGGTCATTTTATTTTTAATGGTTTTAATAACCCTGCTTCTTCATCATTAAAACATCTTTATGAGGTACATTTTATTATTTTTAATTGGCTTAAAAGAAGTAATGCATTAAGCCTGACTTAATTGAAAATATTTAGTAAGCTCGGATTTTAAAAATAATGGCATTGATAGAAACCCTTATATTGTTTTATTTTGCTGACAGTCACATAATAATGTGTATTTCTGTTTCATTTATCTTCTTTGGCATCTTTCCCGTGCCATTGTGTCCTTGTTGTAACTTTGTGTCCTTGTTTATTCAGAACAATTTTTAAATGATGGCTCAGAATTAACTTTTAAAAAGATGTACCCTGAATAGATGAAACAATTTTACTACAGCCTGCAAGGGACACATTTTATTTACAGAAAATATGTGCATTGCTACATGTCGTAGATATATCGGCACCTTTAATTTCCTGAAAAATAATGAAATAGTTTGCCCAAATATGAAAATTTGCTAAAAATATACACTAATGCTAAGGCTGTCCAATGTAGAGGTGTTTTTTCTTCATCAGAACAAATTCAGCCAATCATGTACTCACTGATGGATCTTCTGCAGGGAATGGGTGCCGTCAGAATGAGAGTCCAAATGGAACCTAAAAAAAAATCAATGTAATCCAAATAACTCCAGTCCATTGGTTAGGATGCTGCAGATTTAAAAGCTGTGTTAAACAAATAATATCCATAATGCATTCTCACTGTTGTCCTCCCATACTCCCATGACATATTTATTCACTGATATATTTATTTAGAAGATTACTTTTTCATTAGAGAAAACAATATTATGGATAGACGATTTAGTCAGAAGGTACAAATGTCTTAACTGATCAATTGTACAACACTGTGATGATTCATCAGCAGTTTGGACTCACATTGTGACGGCACCCATTCACTGCAGAGGATCCATTGGTAAGCAAATGATGCAATGCAAAATTTCTCCAAATCTGTTCCACTAAAGAAACAAAGTCATCAATAAACTTTTCATTTTTTTGCGGGTGAACTATTCCTTATAAATCCTGACTGATTTTTTTTTGTTGTCCTGTTTTCTAATGATTTTTTTATTTAAATTGCATTAATTTATAGGTGACACTACACAATCAAACAAAACACAAATATAAAATCTACAGTATAAAAAAACAAAACAATAGTGCACACAAACAAAGGCAGCCACAGGAAGTCACTATATCCATCTTGCATACTCTCATTTTCAGTTATTCACTGAGGTGATAACAGGCTACAGCGGACTAATTAATGAACCTGTTTTATTCATGAAGGAGTCCCATCTCTTTAAAAAAGTATCACAATCATTATATATCTTGTATATTAATTCCTCATAGCAGGCATTTTTTTATTAATTCTTCCATCCATTCTTCAAAGGGAATTAATCCTGCAGTATTCCAGCCGTGGTGCGTTATTCTGCTATTCTGTTTTTAATATGTTCCTCATTCTGTCTCCATAGTAATAATCAAATAAGATGCTCATCTCTCACTGTCATTGTGTGACATCAAATGAACTCTGGGCCACTTTGCTTCCTACAATGCTGAGTGAGCAATCTGTCACCCAGAACAGTCCTCGGTTAGCTTTAAAGATGCAATTTGGAATGTTCACATATTGTTAAAATTCAAGTATTCTATTCCTAACAGTGCATTTTTGAGGGTGCACAGACCTGAAACATGGATGATTCAGGCTCTGCTGTTGCACACACATAGGCAGTCGCACATTTTTGCAGTGTATAGCTCCGAGAAGGATTAGAAACATCATCTATCGAGCCTACGCTACAAGACAAACAGCAAAGAAAGGCCTCAGGACATCATACCAGCTTTGAGCACCTCATTGTTTTCTTCACACTCTAGCAATAAAACTTGGAGCACTGTGGTTATTTCCCTACTGGATGATGAATAAATTCATCATCTTACCTTTAGTACATATACTTATGAAATACCAACTTCTCATCATATGGATATTAATCTAATCGCCTGAATATGCTTAAGTAGTGGGTTGGGTTGTTGCTTTTAAGGAGACTAATTTTACCTCAAGGCAAATCTAATAAAATCCCTTCTAGGCTATTATGATCAATCAGTGAAGGAGTGAATCACCAACTGATTCACCAGCAGTAACAAGAGGGTTTATATCAGAAAGGCAATGTTTGTTGATTTTGGCAAGAGTTCTTGTACACGACATAGCTGTTCATTTCTCTCAGCCAAAAGCAGCACTGGAGGACTGTGGTGTTGTTGATGGATGCTCAAACTCTAGCAAGATTTATTGGTCCAGGCTCTGGCACTGATGTGTTTTAGGTTAAGGTGAGGTGTCATCACTGAATGCTACAGGCCAATGAAAAAGTTTGTTAGTATAAAGTTAATTTGTGTGAATCAGGCAAGAGAGTGTTTATTTTTTGTCTTCATAGCTGACAGTTCTTTAGTCTGATAAATCTGAAAGCAAGGTTAATATGAATGCAAACATATGGAATAACTTAAAGCATCATTAATGAAAGCAAAGGATGTATATATTTGATAAACGATTTGTCTAAAATCTCAGTGACGGGTAGGTTTAGGGGCAGGGTTAGGTGTAGGTCATTTATACAAATTCATAAGAAATGGCCAATTCAGTCTCACAACCAATTCGTACATATTCATACGAGGTGGCACAAAATTTCACTCACTTGTACAATTTTGTACAATTTGTTTAAACTCCAGTGACGGGTAGGTTTAGGGAGTTAGGTGTAGGTCAATTAAAAATTCATGTAGCAACATTAAGCAAAATTAAATTATACATTACATAATTTTTAATTTTTTTACGAATACAAATGTAAAATATGTACGAATTGCCGTGAAATCGGGATCAAAATACATACAATTGGCGAAGAGATATCATTGCATTTTGTTCTGTTGAATGAATTTTCACTTTGTTCTTGGTGGGAGTTGACCAATCTCTGCCGATTTGTTTTTACATCATGTTCAGAATGAATAAAGCAACGTGATAAAGGATTTCTCCTTTTGAGTTAAAAAAAAATCTATATATATATATATATCTCACCATCCATCTCACCAAGTTTCTAAACTAAATCTTTTATAATAATTTTTTTTATTTTATTTTATTAACTTTTTAATCCCAATTTGGGATATTTGAGTTTGACCTCTGTTTTTCTTTTTTGCTTAAACGTGAAAAACAAAGAATATTGGTCAGTGGAATAAGAAATGCATAATACTTAAAAATACATAAATACATACAAATAATAATATATAATGAAAAATAATATACCATTTCCTGTGGCTGAAGTTTTCAGACTGATTGATTTGGTCTGGAGTCAACTGTTAGTTCAGCTTCCTGTAGAGCATAAACAGTCATTACCTACTGCAATTCTGCATTCATTTAGCCATTGCCATTTGCACTTGTGCTTCACAAGAAACAGGCTCACGTCCTGGTTGTCATGGACACATACTTTCTGCTCTTTGTTTTTGAAAAATGGCTTTTAAAAGTGTACGTTCATAGGGTGCAGCCACCCACAAACAGCAGTTCCAACTTTACACTTCCAACTTTAACAAAGATGAATGTGCATTCATACAGACAAAGACTGGTTTCTTTAGAGGGTTAAAAGATGGTTCAGAAAGAACTTAGAAAAAAAACATACCTTGAATGAATAAAGCA
This sequence comes from Enteromius afrohamiltoni, assembly GCA_034779775.1. Classification (NCBI taxonomy): domain Eukaryota; kingdom Metazoa; phylum Chordata; class Actinopteri; order Cypriniformes; family Cyprinidae; genus Enteromius; species Enteromius afrohamiltoni. Next base: position 12,839,242 of record JAUYWG010000041.1, read on the forward strand.
AATTTTCACGAATTAATACATATAACCTGCGAGGGGAACAGGGATTCGTTGATGCTATGAAGTCAGTGCAGTGCATGTGTTTTTATACTCTCAGTAGAGTAAATGTACATTGTTACATATATATATATATATATCTGAGAATATGAGAATTTGCTGAAAATGGACTCACACTAAGACCATCCAGGATGTAGATGAGTTTGTTTCTTCATCATAACACATTTGGATAACATTTGAACTAATCTATTCAATACAATCCTTTTTTCCCACAAAGTATTTAATAAAGTTGTCAACAGCGATGCATTTACATCTTTCTCGAAGGTCAGAGGGATTGTTAATCTCAGTGTCCTTGATTCAGAATGCAGAATGTGTCACTTTAGAGTAGATGCCCTTAGACACAGAGGATTATGGGATTTAGGATACTCACTGGCATACCTCTCAGAATGCATCACATTCAGATGTCTTGACAAAAACATCCGTCTCTGGTAATTGGTAGATTTCCATAAGTAAATCCACTGCTCATTCATTCCCCCAAAGTGCTGGAGTTAAAAACTGAACAAAACTAGCAGGACCTGACAAGAGCAGTGAGAAGAAATACAGTATGGTTGGCTTCGAAATTGAGCTACCTAAAAATATAAAAGAAATTACATTGAGCACATCTTGAAATCTATATTAAATAATGTCATTCAATTAAGATTCCTTATTTTTAGCATTGCATGACAGCGGATGAAGCATGAGGATTGTTGATTGGACATACGTTTATATTTTTCTTCAATAATGAAAAAAAAAACAAAAAAACAACTGCTTTTCATTTAAGCTAGCATTTTAAATTGTGTAGAGTTCTATCATGACAACTCTCTAAAGATTTTAGAATGATGATGGATATGACAGTGTTAATGTATTTGGGTACACTGCTCCTGCTGAGGTGGGTTATATTGCTTTCTAGTTTTAGATTATTGCTGCTGCTTCAAGCAAGTACAGGAACGTGTTACTGCCAAAGCATACAGTGATACTGTATTGTGATCATTTAAGACACTGCTCTGCTGCTGCATAAATAACATAAAATAATCTGTGGCAGATCAGTACAAGTGGAGCTGGGGAAGGTGGAGAGTTCCAGAGGAAATCTGAAAACACACACACAGTTTGTGCCAAGTCGTTTAACACTGTGAATATAATCCGTATACGTAAAATACCCATCGAGAGTTTTATGAAAAAACTAAGCATTACCAAAAAATGAACATTTGCTGAAAATGTTCAGAACCTTAGTCCTTCCAAGATATAGTTTGTTAATAAAGTTTGTTTCAGATTTGGTAAAATGTAGCATTTCATCACGTTCAACAATGGATCCTCTGCAGTGAATGGGTGCCATCAGAATGAGAGTTCACACAGCTGATCAAAACATCATAAAAAAGTAATCCATCAATAAATGTTTGTAAGAAACAAATCTTTATTAATTAAGCCGTTTTAAACCATTGCTTCCAACTAAAATCTATAATCTACAACACTTCATCCAGTGGAAAAAGTCCTCTCACATTAAAATCCACAAACATATTTGTATAAAGCTGTTTTAAAATGCTTATAAACAATACTTGATCTGTGTGTATCTTTCCCCTGATTCAGATGAGAAAATGTTTTCACTGTAGAAAGTATGGACAGAGGACTACTTTAAGTAGTAAGTAAATTATTTCTTAATGATGGATTTCTTTCTTAAAGATACACAAGTTTATGTTAATTGATGGATGTTGATGTTTTTATCAGCTGTGTGGACTCTCATTCCGACTGCACCCATTCACTGCATGAGGCTCCACTGATAAGCAAGTGATGTAATGCTAAATTTCTCTAAATTTGTTCAGAGGAAAAAAACAAACTCGTCTATATCTTGGAAAATGTCCTTAGCTTTAGAACAGAAGTATCATTCTTGTTTTCTGATCTTGTTCTTTTTTTAACCCATTAGCATTAAACTCAAATATTATTACTTCAAAATCAGTTCAAATTAAACAATGCATCACCACTATCGTTAACATACAATCTTGATTATGTGGCTGGTGAACAGACAGCAGTGAGTAGCAGTCGCAGCTTTTTAGCATACGATAAATAATTTAGCAGACTGAAACCATCTGGTCTTATTCCTCTGTTCTTTTATTTCGGCCGTGGGCCTCTCTGGAATAACACTGAGTGCTCACAATTTATCTCCAAGAAAAAAGGAAATGTAATAATCAAGGATGAGGCGTTCAGGCTCTTCTCGGAAAAGCGCTGGTGTCACTAACAAGAACACTTCTGTAGTCACTGGTTTAGGAACGGAGACGCTGGTCCCAAATCACATCAAGAGAGGCACAAGATCACAGATGGACTCTCAGGTTTGTCAGAAACATAATAATAATTCCAGCACTAGCACACCCTTTCCTTTTCATTTCCACCCTCAGTGTGAAAGAGACATTAAGATGCTCTCTTAGGAGCAGACTGAGAGAATAGAGCTGTTCAGTCATGACGTCAATTTGTAGGCCAACCCGCAAGGCTAATTTGCTGTGGTTCCCTGGGGAATTTTTTCAATGGGTTTTGAGAATAGTAGCTTTTGATTTATGGGTAAAATAAGGTCTTTGGATAATATTACATTCTGCTCTACAACATGAATGACACACAGTTATACCTCATGTTTTAAAATGTAAAATCTTGTGGTTTAAAAGACACAAATCTATCGTAAGTAAACGCTCACATATTATTATTATTAATTAAATATTGCATTATTAATACTGTCGTAGTATTTAATTTGTGCATTCTTTCATATTCATAGTTGTGTTTTTTTATATCTTACATTTAAAAATTGTGTGTGTTTTGCCAGTTTATAATTTATTTTTATTATACCTTTATATAACTTTTTTATAATTTACAATAACAATATTAATAAAGGCTGACTGAACTGGCAATTTAATTCGGTAACACTTCACAATAAGAAGTAATTTGTTAATATAAGTTAATTTATGAACTAACGTGAACAAACAATTAACAATGCATTTATTACACTATTTATTAAATAGTTGTCCGTTATTAGTTCAATTTATATAATTTTAACAAACATAACTTGATTTAAATGATGCATTAGTAAATGCTGAAATTAACATAAACGAAGATTAATAAACACTGTAGAAGTATTGTTCATTTTTAGTTCATGTTAACTAATGTAGTTGAAATGAAGTTACCTTCATTTCAATAGATTTTGATATCTGCCTCTTGCTAATTAGTCATATTAAATAATAATAGTGTATATATATATATATATATATACAGGTCCTTCTCAAAATTAGCATATTGTGATAAAGTTCATTATTTTTTGTAATATACTGATAAACATTAGACTTTCATATATTTTAGATTCATTACACACAACTGAAGTGGTTTCAAGCCTTTTATTGTTTTAATATTGATGATTAAAATTAGCTTTCATCCGAAAAAAGTACTTTGGATCACTGAGCAAGAGTCCAGTGCTGCTTCTCTGTAGCCCAGGTCAGGCGCTTCTGCTGCTGTTTCTGGTTCAAAAGTGGCTTGACCTGGGGAATG
>JAUYWG010000041.1:12842893-12855291 GCA_034779775.1 Enteromius afrohamiltoni
CGATCAATTCCAGCTACATTTCAACCCAGCGTCCAGCTGTTTAACCAGAGCTGCATCATTCTGCCCTAACACACTAAAATAATGTTTGTATTAGCGTTAACGATACTTTAGCATTAAATGTAACTTACTCTCTTTCAGGGTACGTTCACATAAAGCGTCTAAAAATGCATGGAAAACGTATCGCTTCCTCCACCAAGTTCAAAGCTCTTCGGCACTCGCTCTTGTGTAGCATCTGCTGTTACTAAGCAACCATGAAGGCGCCGTCAACTTAAACATTTATTGAAACGGAATTCCATTTAAAAACAAAATTGTTCTTTTCTTTCTATTAGTTTATAACTACTAAGGAGCATTTGGTTTTGGTTATAAAGGTTTTGTTTTATTTGCTGACAAGAAACCCCAGAAGATACGTGAAGTATAGCTCCATTGTTGTTCAAAGTAAAAGAAAAGGTTGGAAAAAACAAGATCATACTTTTATGTTAGTTTTAATAAATAAAATTGTGAAAAAAAATTTTTTTTTTCATAAACACATAAAAATCATATTTTTGCTGTATCGAAAACATCCCAAACCGTGACGCCACTGTATTGTATCGAACCGTTATTTTTTGTGAACCGTTACACCCCTAATACATATATATATATATGTTATATATATATATAGTTATATGTTTGATCAAATACATTTGTGAGCATAGGAGACTTCTGTCAAAATATATTATAACAGTTCTACTGTTACAAAATGTTCTTTTACATGGAGCTATTGCTTACCATATTTAATGTTTATTTAAATAATTTATATCTGACTGAAAATTCTATATTTTGATGCATTTCACTTCTAATTTTCAGTCTTGCGGCATGCATGTATTGCTACAGAACATTACGTTTTATGAGAGCACAAGCATTCTAACGAACTTGTGCAAAACTGTAAAGATTTTTACTAGTTTGAGTATAAAACATAACCTTCAGAGACATAGACCAATTCCCTCTTTCCCGCCACCTTTGTTCCCTTCAAAGGAAAACACTGTTAAACACACCCAGTGCAACCTTAGTTCAAGACATTGTTATCTTCTCTCTTCTTTCTATTACCTCACGCATATATTGTTTCTTTTTCCTTTACTGCTGGCTATATTAACTGTAAAAGCACATTTGAAATTCATACTTCACTGTTGCCTTTGTGCCCCTTCAAGGGAGAAATGTAATGAGACTTTGTTTACCATGTGGCATCCCTGTCAAAAGGGAATGAGATATGGTAGGCCTTATACAAACAAGCCTGGGTCATAGCCGCTGATTATTAAACTCACAACAAGACGGTGGTTTTGCAGTCCGTGCTGATGGCTAAAGTTTGGAAGTAAACAGGTTTTAGACTTCAGAAGTGTCCACACAGAATCAGATGAGTCACATAATGAAAAATAAAGTTTTACCTTTACCTAGATGTAAAAAAAAAGACAGTTAATTGAAATTCACAGCAAAAACAACTAATTTTATAGATCTGCGACAGATATTTTTTTTTTTAAATATTTGAATGCACAACCTCCTACAATTGTACCTCAACAAAAACTATTCTTTTGGGAAACTCATATAGAGGAGGTGATATAGAGGAAGTAGGATATATACTGTATATGTTATAATTGTTCTTGATTCCTTTGGAAGGATCCCAGTATCCTCTTAATTATGACACGGCAGCAATACAATTAATAAACAAGCTAAACATTTTAGTATTGCACATATTGGTAACCCCACTGTAATATTGTTCTGTTTGATAACACTATAAAATTAGTTAACAGGATATATATATACATATATTAAAAGCATTTATTAATCTTTACAACAGCATTTCAGTGCCTCTAAAAATAAATAAAAAATTCAACTACAAGATTAAAGTCGTAATATTTTGAGAATAAAGTCCAAACTACGAGAATAAAGTCGAAATATAACGAGAATAAAGCTGGCCTATATTTGGCCCGGAGCTTTCAAAATCTGCCAGTTTTATAGCGAAAAACTAAAAAACATCCGCCCAGTTTCATGACTCGCCAACAGATTTGAAGAAATCGCCAACAAATACCCAGAATAACAGGCAAATCGGTGCTTGTTCACGCGAGTGACAATCACACAGTGTGAATAATCAAAGAGGCGATCTGAGAGAACAGACAGGTCCAGAACAAAATATCTGGACCTGTCAAAATCATGCCGTGTTCTGAGCGGGAAGTTGGAGGAGGAGTTACGAAGGTATAGAAAATAATAATCCTTGTCCATAATTTTCTTTTTATTGCAAATGAGCACACATGCAATTTGTATGGCACGCTTATTTTGCTTGCTATAATTTTTAATAATAATACCAGTCTCACATGAGAAGTCCGGTCTTGCACACATGACTTTGCATTGTTTTGTCACTTCTCGCGTGTGTTTTGCAGTGAGACAAAGTTGTCTGCGATCCTTCTTATTGTAAAGTCATGCAGCGTGAAAACCCCTGTCACCGATCTATCATGCAGTGTGAACACAGCAGCGACTGAATGATACCCCAGATAGTCACGCAGTATGAAAATATCTATGACGTGACCACTCTGAAGGCAGTCTGAACTCGGCAAAAAGCTAGCGCACCGAGTCCAAGCCTAAGCTCGTCAGCCTGAGGTCAGCAGCCTGTACAATCCTTTATTAACTGGTGACAATGCAGAAATGCTTCTCTTTGTCAATACTATACTTTAACTATACTAATGTTAGTTATTATTCTGGAACCTATTTTATACCTTACAAGCACTTTCTTTTTTTTTATTATTTTGTTGTGAGAAGATCCTGTAAAGTTTAATAATTTATTTTATTATAAAATAAATTAAAATGAATATGCTTTCATTACAGTTCTTTAAAAAAGAAATCGGAATCGGCCAAGAAATTTGCAATCAGTGCATCTCTAATTTTTATATCTTGCTATACACTTGAAACAAAAAGGAAAAACACATTAATTTGAAAGCTGAGCTGTTTTATATCAAAAGCAACAAAGCTATATATAGCACTATAACAAATCCAATGGAAGACATGAAATATGTCCCCGCGAATATTACACAATGTAATTTCTGCTAATAATCCCACATAAATGCCTTAGTAGTGTATTAAAAAGGGTTAAAAATCATATTCTTGATGTTAAATGGTTTTCACGAGTTCTTAGATCTCATCCCAGTAAGATGAAGCGGCCGCTCGGATGCAGCAATATTCAAATATGCCTAAATTCTGGTGGCCTTCTCTCAGTCCTGGTCATTAATACAGATTGTAGCAAAGCACTGAACATTATCAAATAGAACAACAGAACAATTACAATATTAATACTTTAGTAAAAAGTCGTATATGTTCATATTGTGTCTGACCGAACATGAACATTGAACATATTTTTAATAACTAACATTTACAATGATTAATAAATACTGTAACCAATTAATTAATTAGTTAAAGGAATAGTTCACTTTAAAATTAAGGTTTATTTCTTTATCTTAACAAATTTGGAGAAATGTAGCAACTCATAATTTGCTCAACAATTGATACTCTGCAGTGAATTCATATTTAGCCTGAAGCAATGATCTGAAGTTAAAAACATCTTAAAGACAGTTTATTACAAACAGGCCTGGACTGGCTAATCGGGAGCACTGAATAATTGGGTGGGCAAAACAACAGACAGGAAAACACACATTAAAGTAACCAGTAAATCATGATCAGGATTCAAATACGGCTCTCCAGGTCGTGATTCAGGGAATGGATTCAGAAACGGCTCTCCTGGCTGAGTCGTGCAAACTGGACTTTCAGGGATCGGGATCGGCACTCCTGCCCGAGACTGCGGAACGGAATCTGCTGGGATCTGGATCCGGTTCCGGGAAGCTGGGACTAGAGGCCCCCCATACAGAGCAGGTTCCTTGGGCAACTCCCACTGCACGTCCTCTGGCGGCCGCACCCGTGGGATGGGCATCGGACGGTGTGGGGACAGGGTGGCGCTCTTGAGCCGCGCTTTCTGCTGTGCACTCCAGCAGCACGGACATCGGTCAGCATGCTGGCAGCGGGTTTTTTTAGTGTAGTACTGGCGATGTGTTTCTTTGTTTCGGCTTGATGGCGGGCGAGCAGCCGTCGGCGTGGACCAGGAAGTCTCCCAGGAGCGTTGCTGATCAATCTTCACTTCAATAATTAAACGGGCAAAATGACAGACAGGAAGACACATATGAAAGTAACTTTGATAACCGAACAACACAAGACAAAACTCAACAGGTGGATCGGATAAACTAAACAAGAACAGGAACATGACCAAATTAGGAAACACAGGAAGACAAGAAAAGAAAGCAAAACTAGAAAGTGACAGACTAAACAAAACCAAACACATAGGGTGTTAAAGTTTTTTTTTTTTTGCCCACTAGAGTTGAAATTCAGATGTTGTCCTTACGCTGCATGAACTCACATGTCTTGATTTTCATGTCTTTTTGAACTTCTAGCATATTCCTAAAATAGACCTTATTATAGAATTAACTTCTAAGGACCAGAAGTAGAGTAGCCCATACTCTATGTTCTTTCATTAAAAAATATACGTTCATTTATTTATAGGCTATATGAAATTTTTGTTCAAGGTACAGGTACATTTTGTGTCCAAAGTCATTATTCTTTAAACAATCGTCCAAATCATGTATCAATGTGCAATCAAAATAATGTATAGTACTTTTCTTTTGGCATTATTTGTTTTATTTATAAAAGCTCTAAATACATACCTAATTCTACAACATTAAATTGTTTAAAAAAGGAAAACAATTTATTTCTGATCTCACATTGGGTTATTTAAAGGTCTTTTGATCATGTTTTCATTAGTGTTCTTAGCATTTATGCCAGCAAGTATCTTGGTAACAGACTTGCCATTAATTGGCATCCCTAATGATGGCTTAGGTTAATTTTCTGTCTACTCCCCCAACTTGCTCAAAAAAATGTTTGCAAAAATACAATAAATGCAGTAAATATTACAGCCCACTGGATCCATTATTTCTCATGGTCAAACAGGCGGAAGTCAAAATCACAGGCCGACAGAATCAAACAGGGCAATCCAATAATAGTCCAGGCAAGAGGGTCAGGGCAGGCAGAGAGTATTCAAAGTCCAATAAACAATCCAAATATACACAGGGAAAACGCTCGGAGTTGACTGCGAAGAACAAGCGTCCAGTCTCAGTTTATATAGGCCACAAAATGGGGGGGTGATCGGGAGCAGAAGCGACCAAGGTACGTGGGAGAAAAGGGAAAGGGTAGGAACCTTAGAACTCGGGCGAAGGTTCCCGCTGCTGTCTTCCGGAGAGAGCCACGGAGCCGCGACTTGTGACACTTACAATATCAAGATACTACGCTATAAGTATTACATACAAAAATGTATACAAATCTGTTACGACAAACAAATTCTCCTACAACTTTGACGGCCTATGGATAAGAAACTTTTCAGCAAATTTCCTTTTTTGGGTGAACTGTTCCTTTAATGCAATGACTAATGTTAACTACTTGGACCTTATTATAAAGTGTTACTCATGCATTTTTTAAATTGCATAACAAAATTCGAAAAGCTATTAAAATCCCCAGGTCAAAAAGATGGTAGGAAATGGTCATAAAAATCATACTATGAGGTTTTTGTTGCAGAAATGTTTTAGTAATATTATAAGTGAACCTCAGGGACTCATTCTGTATTGCACACTGGAAAAGTTTGGATCTCTCTTTCCATCTCTCTCTCTCTCTCTCTCTGTCTCAATAAGTGTTATAATAGAAGGAGATAATGAGTAATGAGAAGTAAAGAAAGGCTTTCCATTCTCCTCACAGCAACAGTAGAAGCTAAAGACTTTCTAACAAGCTCACGCACCATGGAGGAGATTACATCTAAACTGTGGCACTTCTTCTAATTGCAATCAGCACAGGCAGTGCCAAGAGCTGTGAATAACCCAGACTGTCCCTTCAGCCGTCCATTACACAAAACAGCGTATTATTCACACATTATATGATTGTGAGTGATAAGGATACACTATAAAAACGTTAAAAGATTAACAGTAATAAACCCATATGCCACATAAATACATCAAATTGTGCTGGTTATATCAGACAGAAACTGCGAACTGCAGTATAATATTGGTCACAGTTTGTTTTACAGGCAGTGCCCCATCCAGAATTCTTGCTGAAAGGAAGAAAAAAAATCCCTTTTTTTCCCGTTCACTCTTTGTTTATCTTACTGTGGAGTATTTTTTCACTCAAATGGACCTCTGCAGATATCTAGAATAGGTTTATAGTTCTCTGTTTCTCTTGAATAAAATTCAGTGTGTTATTTGATTTGAATTTAAGTTGAATTCACACTTGCACCACTTTTGTTTTGGACTTTGGGCCACTGCAAATCCCTATTTATAAAATATTGCAGGATATCTGAATATATACCGGTATTTGGTCCTGTGTGGTTCTTATCCCTTCTTTAACCAAGCAAATGTTTGTGCATGCAGAGTGCAGTCTGTGCTGCAGCATCCTCTGACCTCCAGACGCTGGACATTTTTTTTTATGTACATTCTCACCAACCAATTTCATACCTCATTTACGGCTTCTTCCTCAACTGTGAGACACACCTAAAATTGCTTTCTTACAACACACACGCACACACACACACACACACAGACTCACTCACACAGGACAAGAGAGCTCGAGGACTACTGAATCAAATTTAGAAACACTCTAAAACCACACAGTATTTTTAGATCCCGGTAACCTTTGCTTGCCAAGCATTCAGATCGTTGCAAATGGTTTTGTTGACTAAGAGCAAGAACTTTTAAAGGGATATTTTTACTATGGAAACGAAAGATTGCAACAATTACAGGATACTTTTACGAAGTTATGTCATCTTCTTGTAAATAGCCACATATTGCATTGCAAAATAATGATCTTAGTTGATATTTTTATTGTAGTGTTTTCTGGGAAAAATATATGAAAGCTATTACGCAAAATTTACTTCTACATTTGAACATAAATATGGGTTTTGCAGTGCGTGTACACAACCACCCTATAATGATATAAAACATATTCTTTTCTTAATCCCCATATATCATAAGAAGTATCTCACAGTAAATATTTGTAACTTGTTACATTACAAGTCCCGCCCACAATTGTTGACGTACACTGGTGTATTATACATGAATTATTCATTAACTTTTAACATGACATTTAATATAAACATTGTGTGTATTTGATAGTTTAAGTGCAACAGGACATTAAAGAGATCACTAACTTAGTAAGTTTAGTTCTCACATACCAACACAGTCTCACAACCAATTTGTACATATTTTACAAAGTGGCTAATTTGTGATAATTCATACAAATTTGTACGACCTCACTCGTACGATTTGTCTAAAACACCAGTGATGGGTAGCTTTAGGGGCAGAGTTGCACATACCGTGTGGTAGCTGCTTTCTCTGCACATGCTTTGGATGTTTGCACTCAGAAAACTGTAACTAATATGGCTCTAAAACAAATGATTTCAGTGCAATAGACTTGATAATCTACACTAAACAGATTTCTTTAGCAGAGTATCTGAAGTACAAGCTGTACAGGCACAGCCCTATCCTGGGGAGCAGCAGCTCATTTGCATTTAAAGAGCTATGCACAAAACCCGCATGTTCTGCTTCCACTATTTTAAGCTGACACTTCCCAGACACATTTTGGGGTCACCTGAGGCTTATTACATCTTGTAAATAGGGCCAAAATAGGTGCTCTTTAAAAGAAAAAACATCTAAAAGTATATATACATTTGTAATGAGTGGTCCACGGAAGGTGAGCGTAGTGATGAGATGAACCCAAGTGCAATCCAAAAACCCAAACAAATGACGACTTGAAACAGATGTAGCATGAACAGGCTTAAATCAGACTAGACATAGACTTGTCATGAAAAGACAAAACTCACAGACAGCGGGTAACAAAATGAAGCACAAGGTTCAACAATGGCCAAATCTATACATAGCAATGAAAGTCACATGACAAGAACATACCAATTAACACATGACACAATGACAAGGACAACCAATAGTGAAGAGACATGAGGGCAGGGGGAAGCATGAAACAACAGACAGAATCAGATTACAAAATAAAAGACATGACAACAATGAACAACACAAGCACACCTAAACAAAACCCAAAACCTGTACGTTTTTACATTTACATTTATTTCAAATTCAGAGGCAATCTGTAGATGCACTTCTGTAGAGCAAAACTTTTGAAGCCTAAAAAAGCTCAGGGAGTGAGGTTACAAGGAAGAGAGGCTTCACTTGCTCTGGATTGTATTGATTGCTTGGAGGAGTCCCTCCTGTATTTAACTGTAGTGATACTTGAGCTCGGAGGCAATCTGTGTTATTTCACGATAAAATATCTGACAGCTCCCTTTTATTTGTATCAAGCAGGGATCCCGAAGGTAAAATCACTAGTCCAGATCTGCATAAAGTATAGAAATCTGAGACCTGTCTTTAATGAGGAAGGATGTGCTTGATGTAAATGTAAATTAATTAATTAATTATTAATGATAAGAATCTGAACATGCGTTATTAATCATTACTTTGTAAATACACAACCTCTGAGCGATTATGTCTTCTCTAAAACCAAGATAACCTCTACAAACATCAAGATAGTTATTAATATCAATCAGTCTCAAAATATCTTCAAAGGACTTCATAAAAATCCCTAATGTTTCTCTGAGTCCTTAGCTGCCATAACACAAGGTAATTTATATGCCTACTCCCTTTTTATTTACATAAATATTATATTTCCACTCATTTAGAGTAAACAGTTTTGACATTTAGATCATTAGCACTTTATTCATAAGTAACAAAAACCCGTTCGGAATGAAATTCATCTTTTAGTCTCCACAAGGGGTCTGATAAACCATCTGTTCTCAAAGTTATACCAACACCCACTGGGTTTTATTAGTTTCTCTCGCTCCCTCTCTCTCTCCAATCACCAGAGCAGCCGTCAAGGCTGGAGACGCCATTAGGGCAACATATCAATGCCGACCTTCATACACTTTTAGAGGTCCCCCACAATCTTCAGCTGATAGTTCCCCAATCCCCCGAACACTTCATTCAGCTGCCTTCAACACAACACTTACAGACGTCGCACAGCTGGATACACGCCCTTGTTTCCCATTTCCCCCTTTATCTTGAATGTGCTTATCAGTCATTTGCACTGTACACTATTACAGTACATATATACACACCACTTTAGGGATCAGTAACGCTACGATTTCAGTAGGGTTTTAGATTTTATATATATATACATATATATATATATATATATATATATATATTAAATGGGATGATCCAGGATGAATTTGTTTTGAGCACAGTTTTGAGCCAGAGGGACTTTTTATTTTTTGCTGCTTTATGTTGTGGAAATCATGATATACTTGTATGGGGCAAGATTATAATAATATAATTTAATTCAACAAGCATTCATTAAACAAAAATAAATAAATGTTTCGATAATAACATAGTTTCGAGTGGATCGCTGGACGAATTGCCCGCAGCTGTTAGCAATCACCCAATCAAATCCATTTATTAAATTTATATGAGAAAGCGTGAACACTTGAAAGGCAGTAAAGACATTTATAATGTTAAAAAAAAAATTATATTTCAAATAAATTCTGTTCTTTGAAGTCTCCGTTCCTATAAAAAATGTATCATGGTTTCAAAGCTGTGAAAACATGTTTTAGCATTGATAATGATAAGAACCATTAATAATTTAGTATTGATAATAATTAATAATTGCTAAGCCAAAATACACATATTAGAATGATTTTTGAAGGATCATGTGACACTAAAAACTGAAGAAATGACTGCAGACTACAAAATTCAGCTTTGCATCACAGGAATAAATTAGATTGAAAACATGTCTAAGTAGAAAAAGGTTTTTATGAATTGTAAAAATATATTTTTCAATTAAACTTGTTTAATTTAATGCATGTGAGCATGTTTATGTGCTTTATGAGGGCACAAATGTAAATAATTACGTGAGTATGATATAGGTATTACAATGTGAAGGTGATTTATGAGGACACGTACAGTGCCCCCATAATTTAAAAGGCTTATAAATCATACAGTATTATTATTATTTTTTTATATTTTTGAAAATCTAGAAATGCACAGTTACCTGTTACGGGTAGGTGACAAAATGTGGCTTGTACAGTATAAAAACTATTACACCTATGGAGAGTCCCCATAAATCTTAAAAACCACACATGAGTGTGTATGTGTGTGTGTGTGTATGAGACCTACTTTATAAGGGGCCAGTGAGTACAATGTAGTGTGTATTAAGGTTTCAGGCTAGCTGCCCTACATTATGAGGACATCCAGCTGTCTCATAATTAAAATCGCTAAATAAACTTTATTTATATTATTAAAAATGCATCAATATTTCTGGTGGATAGAAAATAGCTTTAAAAAACATTATGCTTATGGAAAGTCATCATAATCATATGTGTACCAACATCTGTGTGTGTGTAAGTATTCTAAAAGCGTCCCAGTCGGCACACTGACTTGGAAACAGATCTAAAGAGTTCATTGTTGTGCTGGAGTTGTCCTATTCATCTGTCAAGGAGTGTACAGTATGTGGGACATTGCAGATCATGGTCTTTTTTTTTTTTCCTATGCACACCCACTCTCAATTCCCCTCTCGCTCTCTTTATATCATTCACACAAACACCCTTGCGTTCAATCTCACTTATCTTTTCCTGCTTTTCCTCTCGTAGGCATACACTCTGGCACAAGTAAAGGCCAGCCACACTGCTCAGATCCCAGCCGCCCATGCAACCCCTGTCTGGACGCAACCAAAGCCTGCAACCTGAATGAAAACTGCAAGCGTCAGCGCTCCAACTACATCTCCACCTGCACCCGTGCACAGACCCAGGGTCAGCAATCCTCGCAGTCTCAGTCGCAGGACAGCTGCAATAGAAAACGCTGCCACAAGGCCTTGCGTCAGTTCTTTGAGCGCGTTGACACACAATACAGCTACGGGCTGCTCTTCTGCTCATGTAAGGACCAGGCCTGTGCTGAGAGAAGGAGACAGACCATTGTACCCTCCTGCTCCTATCAGGACAAGACCAAACCCAACTGTCTTCAGCTACGCAGCACTTGCCGTCTTGATGTGCACTGCAGGTAGGGGAGTCAATGCGTTTCATGGTGAATTAAAATTGACATTTATCCATTTGCCAGATGCTTTTTATCTAAAACCACTTACCATAGTGATTAATCTTAAGACCATACCACAAGTTTCGGTTTCCTGTAAATCTCCAAATCTTGAATCTTTATTTATAACCATGGCTTTCCCACAAAGTCGCCATGGAACTGCAACCACAAACTTATTACAGAGAAAATTCCCTTGGAACTGGGGTTATGGGGATAGTTCTTTCAAAAATGATTTTCCTTCATTTTGTTGATTTAATGTCATTCCAAATCTGAATGACTTTTAGTTTTTGTTCTGTAAAGCACAAAAAGAGACATTTTTAATAATGTGCTGGTCATTCTTTTACATGAGGTTACAATTAATGGGGACACTTTTATGCTTTTAAGATTAAACAAATGCCATAGAATCATCATAAATGTTGCCATTTACTGTATAAATGTATTATAAATGTACACCCAAAAATTATTTACAATTTTCAGGAAGTGCTAGTAAATTTTGCAAACAATGGCAAAGACATGGTTAGTTCCACGTTAAATACAAACATGACATTTTTCAGCAGAAAACCTGAAGTAATCATAAGTTTTATTTATGCTGAAAAACATATTACAGTGTAGTCCATGCATCGTGTGCCATATGATATAAGTCTTACATATGATATATGTATAATTTATAAGTGTTACCACAAGTCATAATTCTCTGAAAATCTTCTGAAATCTTCTGAGGTTACATATGGCTTCTTAAGATGGCTTATACAGTTTGTGTCCTTTTTTTTTTTATTTGGTGCTTTTGTATTCTTTTTGAAGCTTGAAAGCTCCAGTATCTTTCAAGCTTCAAAAGGACACACAAGCACAATAAAATTATTATAAAATATCAACCTCTGTTCTTCACATAAAACAGCTGTATTTACTTTGGAAGATTTGGAAATCAAGACACTTTAGAGACATCCCCAGTCCTTATTCACTTAAAAAGGTTGTCCAGGATATTGTACAAAAAACTGTTCTCTTAGGTTTAAAAGAAGAAAGCAAGTCACATGGGTGTGGAAGGTTTTTTTGGATGAACTGTGCTTTGCTCAGGGGCTTTAGTAGTAATGTGCATTGTGCTCAAGGGTCCGATGGTGTTGGCTCATGGTTCACTCTTTGCTGAACCAGCAACCTTCCAGTTAACTGCTCTGGACCCTAACAACTACAACACCCCAGAAAACATTTGAA
>JAUYWG010000041.1:12862966-12890730 GCA_034779775.1 Enteromius afrohamiltoni
TTCATTTTATATATTCAGACTTCATTTTATATATTCAGACTTTCATTCCATATATTCAGACTTCATTTTATATATTCAGACTTCATTTTATATATTCAGACTTCATTCCATATATTCAGACTTCATTTTATATATTCAGACGTTCATTTTATATATTCAGACTTTCATTCCATATATTCATTTTTCACTCAATTCCATATTCTCAAATTTTCCTAAATGCCATTCCATAATATATATATATATATATATATATACATATATAGCTAACTAGCTACTGGTCTAAACTAGGGGCTCGTATCAGTATGAATCAGTCTCTGCTTTCATCTTTTTCAGATGAAAGATCCACACTTCCAAAACTTCTGATTTACACAGCAAGATCAACTGAACTTCAAACACATGCAAACTCTTCAAAACATTCAGTTTTTAGCCCCACACACGGAGGAACTCAACACACAGCCAACCACATTCTGTGCTCCTTCTCTCCTCTTACAGAGACAGAAGTATCTAAACTTCTCCTCTAAAGGCATCCTACAACATGCCCTCTACAACCCCATCCCCACCTACCTTCTGAAAACCATCTCTCCTACACTTCCTCCAGCACTGACACACATCGTCAGAACTTCTCTTCTCTTAGACATTTTCCCCAACACATTATTCAGGCTCAGGTAACCCTGTTGCTTAAAAATCCCACATTAACACCTTTTCACTTGCTGGAAGATATAGAGCTGTCTGTCAACTCCCATTAATAGTGAAAAGACTTGAACGATCATTTTTCCTTGCGCCAGCTGGATGTTAACCAATCAGGTTTCTAAAGTAACCGCTCAATTTACCCTTCGCAATTGACCCTTTTTTATTCCAACAATAGATACCATTTTATGGCTCTTGTGTTGTGTCTGAACACTGTAGTGCCATTACTTACAGAACAAAATAAACATGAAAACATTTGTCTGACCTCATAAAGCATATTTCAGTTTCAAGTCCCTCAATGTTTATCTACTGTTACTGTCCTGTCTGGTTTGTTAGTTGGACAAAACGGCAACTTCTGCTTTATGATTATTCAGATCGCCTGTCAATCAAACCTGACAAAGGGTCAACTGAGGCCCTGTGTCAAATCACACCTTAAACCCTTGCAGTCTTTGCCTGAGTCCACACTTCTTAATGTAATGCCACTTTGACTGTCGGGTAAAGGTCTGTGCAGGCTCACCAGAAGTGTGGATAGAGGGCGCATAACAGACGCAAAGGGGGCACTGGTGTGCACCCTTCTGAATGCTAAAATGATAAATGGGACACCCTGCGGTCTCATTGACATGAGCACACCGCGGGCATTGTAAGTCTATAAGACCACAAGTCCACATGAAATGTTTTATTTGGTACATGGCCTGAGACTGCAATACTGTTGTTTACTGATGCCCTGTGGACTGCAAAAGCTGATTCTAAATCACCAGTTCTCATTCTGCTATCAGTCGCTTTTGACACTTTCATTAGATTCTTTTATCTATCCTCTCATCACTGGACATCAGAGGAACTGCATTTCACTGATTCAAATCTTACCTCAGGTTACCCCTGAAGGTCTTTCAGAGTTGTCTGGAGAGGGGAAGGTATCTAAATAACATTAACTGGGCATGGGGGTTCCTCAGGGATCAATCCTTAGACCCCTTCTTTTTTCATATTGGAATCCAAAATGCATGGTTTCTCCTGCCAACCATTGTAATTCTGATGACACACAGCTTTTTTATTTCAAACAGATGATGCAACAATAGCAGCATGAAACTCAGACTACCTGGCGGACATCTTGGCATGAATGAAAAAACATCACCTGCAGCACAACCTGGCAAAGACTGAGCTACTATTCTTCTATACCAATTCAACTGTACAGCACAATTTCATCGTCCAGCTTTGCTCAACAATTATCCTTTTGAGTTCAGTCAGAAATCTCCAATATATAATATATATAATATAATAATATATGATGATTGGACATTATTCCTTCCTAATGGAGCATGTCGTTCAACTTCTTGAAAAGATTTTCCAGAAACGAATAACATTTAACTGGAACAAAAACGAAAACAAACATTTCTGAACAGAAATCTTAATTTGAAATTGCAATTAACTGGTTAATAACATTATTTTATCATTCTCTTCTTATATTAATTTGGGAGACAAAAAAACATGAATTTGTTTGTGCAAATGCCATGTTGAATCATACAACATGAAATGCCAGAGAAGCAGACGCCATTTCTCTGATGTGATGAGCTTGCCTCAAAAAGCGAGCAGGGAGCCTACGCACTTATCAAAATCTTTTTGCGGTCAACCGCAGCGAGTTGATCATAGCCAGTGTTTGAATAATTTAGCCTTCACAAATCAACTTGCTAAAAATCTATAGATATAAAACAGTTCAAGGCAAGCACATCACATGTTTTAATGTTTAACCTAATTAGATGTGCGCTGTTAGATGCCTAACGGAGGCACCATTGTGATCACTTGCATATAATTTTTTCAGTAGAAACTTAAATACGCCGCCATTTTTGCTAATAAAGGTGAAAGTAATACATAATTCGGAACAGTAAGGGATCTACCTTTATTTCTGTACATTTACAATATCAACAAAACGTTGTGCTTTAAATAAAATAACAAGGAACAGAGGATAGAGTTTCCAATATTTTGATCAGTCGAGCAATAAAAGATCTACAGCATCTACAGCAGATGGACAAACGACTGCGGTCGTAGTGAAAAAGCCGAAGACAAGATGGTACATTATTCCGCTTACACGGCTATTTACCTCATTTAACAAGAAAATATTTTATTAGCGCAGTTTTAATCAATTTTACTCAAACTGGTTTACTTTCAAAAGCAAATTGGTTTAACAATTTGGAATATATAATATCAAAAAAAACTTGCAGAACGCAAGAACAGAAACGTTAAAATATCAATTCTGCTTGGAGTGAACCGAATTTTTAAAAAAATCGTTTTTAAGCCCTGATTTTGAGTGGAGTTAAGATCATGACTCTTGTGGTGGCTAATCCATTTGTAAAAATGATTTATCATGCTTATTGAATCAAGCTTTGAGTCAATGAATCCTGGCATTGTTATCCTGGAATATAGACATGAATATGTTTTCCAACAAGGTTGTTTCAGAAATAAAGGCTGCAAAGCTAGAATACATCAGTTAGGATTAAAAGAATTGATGACAAACATACAACACGCCAGAAACGTATTAATCACTGCAAAATGATTCAGTCCTAAAATCTAAAGCATGTTTAATACCTACTTGTTTTTCTTGTGCACAGTTTGACCTTAAATATCATAAATATACACATTAATATCAACCTCCCTTTTGTACTTGCTATTTTCTAAAAGTGCTAAAACAAAAATGCAAAATGACTGCTTTTCTTAAATGTTAACTGACCTACATTTTGTCACTTCACTAAGTACCAATTTTATATTTATCTGAAGTCTTTGTCAGATAAATAAGCACATATACATTCATGCCATCTATTTCTAATAAGTTAAATCTGCCTAATTTGCATGTGAAGGCAGGGGAGGGGGGGTCCCAATTATGGTGCAGCTCAGTTTAGCACAATACTACAACATCAGGTATCAAAAGCCCAGAGAATTTGGGCTGGCTTCTTGCCTGCCACTGCTGTGCATTGTGGGTAGCACCACTCATGCTGTGACTGGGCAATTCTCACAATACTCCTGCCAGTCTGATGCACAAATCTCTTATTTTTAGACAGAAGTATTATTTATCCCTTTATATACTGCTACTATTCAGACATGCATCATATATACTGTATATGTGAGAATGCTCTTCACAGTCAGCGATGACTTCTTTTTTGCTTGCTTTCGAAGACCTGTGTCTAAGATGAGGCAGTCAGGGAGGGAGAGAGAGATCATTATTTTCACCCCAGAGAAAGTGCATAAAGAGAGGAACACCCCTCCCCAGGCCCATCATCAATTCCCCTGCCCAGGTAATTCAATGCAATCTATTGTTAATTCACACCGAAGGAGACTTCTGATTAACAGAGTCCTTGCGGACCAACAAGCTCCTCGCCACACTCATGCAGCTCCCTTTAATTAGGACACAACAGTCAGCAATACATTTCTCAGAATTTCATTAGTATTCAAGTGGCCTTGATACCCCATCCCTATTTTGGTCCCAAAGGACAACCAGGCAGCACTGCAATCAATTGTGTCAAAGCGAGAGAGGGCCTACATGCTCCCACATGGGGCCAAATGCTGCCTCAAAATATGGCTTGTGGATATTTTCTGGACAGGGTTCCACTCCATATTCATGACACCTGATTATGTAGGTATTTAATCGTAATTTAGTGTGTAAGGTAAGAAGGAGGAAGATGTCCCCCTCAAAGACACTGTATTAATTTTTAAATTGTAACATATTCAGATATAAATTTAGCATTTGTAGATTATGGCATTGGTCAGTGTGTGAACTATCCGTTATCTGAATTATCTGTTAAATTACTTTGAAAATGTTGTAGAAACTATTTCCACTCAAAAAGTTTGTGCTAATTTGTACAAGTTTGTATGACCTGACTGGTAAGTTTAGGGGAGGGGTTAGGTTTAGGTCTTTTGTCAATTGGCAACTCGTAAAATACGTGTGATTCAGCAAAAACTCGTACGACTGTACGAATTAGCCACCTTGAAAAATATGCATGAATTGGCTTGAGACTGGGTTGTATTTTCTGGTTTTATTAAAAAAAATTCAGTTGTGAGAAAGAAATTTGGTACATGGATAGAGGGAAGTCTCAACATTGACCACAACAAATTTGGTGGTTATCAAATCTAACTCTCTAGAACCACCATTTTTTTCCAAATTGTCACTCCATTCACGTTTATGCATGAAAAGCATGCAAAAATGGATGCAAGGCTGTACAGACCAGACTTGGTGTGTGTTATAACAACCATAACCTGAGGCTACCTGCACAGTTTCTGCCAGCGCCACCTAGTGGTCGAGGGAATATTTAAATTGATATGTTTCTTTATAACTTCTGGTTTAGCCAAAAATTACTAACTGGTCACTTTATTTCCAAAGAAGCATGCAGAGTTGAACCAGTTGAACCATACCCAGTTTTTCCACATTGTCTATTATGAATTTTGTTGTAAAATACTATATTCTATGAAACTCACTGGCATATCTTTACAAACAAACTTGCTATGTGTCTTCCGTACCGTGCTCTTACAGCACAGAAAGTTTGGGGACAGTGTCACCTTTTTAGGCAAGAATTTTCAGCAAATAAGAATAATGTTTGATTGAATTGGCCTATTGTAATGAAAGTGATTTTGATATATCCCTTTGGCCATGTTGAGAACATAGATACCAATTTTGCCATAGTCAGCTGAACTTCCTGTCCTGAACTTTTTCATTTTGACAAAAAAATAACATAAAATAACTTTCTTTACTCAATGTTGCAGTTGGTCTACCACTCCATGCCATGTTTAACTCCCCCACAAATCCCTCATTAATAAATAGACACAAAAAACTATGACAATGCAATGTCATAGACTACTATTTTGCAGAGGAATTTAGATTTTAAGATAAAATTACTAGATTAAATACAGTCATAAAACTGAGTGCAGCACATTAGGGGAATCTTATGTATGTGAAAACAGTATGTGTATTCCATAGACCCTTACACTGCTGTCACAAAATAAAAATACCCTTTTGAAAACAACAGATTTGTAAGACTTTGTGTAACACACAACACACACATGCCAGCAAACAAAGGCCAAGCTGGTGAAATTGGCTGTCACACAAAAACCGTGTGGTGAGTGGTTTTATTTTAAGCCCTATTGCTTGTCCCCAGGATTGACAGGAATGCACACATTACAGTTTTTTTGGTCACAGCAGTAGTTCACAGACCGTCTCTGTAGGTAAAAGTTCAAAGAGGTGTCAGAACCATGTGACCACGAACAGAATAACTTCAAACTACAAACAATAAATCATTTCTGTTTTGAGTGGAAGCTGGAAATATCACTGATATGTATGACCTCTGCGGTCCTCATTGTAATCATGATTTCAATTAAAAGTGTCAAAATCCAGAACTGAATTTGAAGACTTTGGAATGAAAATGGTGCTCAAGACTGTCTCATCTATATTTACATCCATCCAAATACATCTTGCCTGTCCAGACACACTGCTTTACATATATTCAGCACATTCGTAATGTAAATAGATTTAGGTGTCAGAAAAACAGATTACTTGTGGCAGGAGTGCTTAACTCAGCTCATGGTCATTTACATCCTGACTCTGACTCAAACACACCTGAAGCAGTTAATCAAGGTCTTCAAAGATTTATGCAGGAAAGAATGTTAGAACAAGGCTGTAACTAAAATCTACATCTTTAGAAAAGATGTGCATTGTGGGCTGTGAGTGTTTGGCAGGCATCAGTGGTCACTGAGTCGCCACTCAGACAGCATGCCAGTGATTTAGTACAACCAATTTTATTCAACATGGAAAAATTTACATTTTAGCAAAACTGTAAAAATGCACCTACTGTATACAATTCACTGCTGTTTCTATCTAAAATAATCAAAAGAGGTGATAAAAAAGCAGCCTTTTTTCCATTTCACACAAATATTGATCAGACACTGATATTCTGATATAGTAAACTTGCTTGTTAGAGCACCTGGTGCAACATTGCATTTGTAATGCAAAGTGCTCGAGTAACACAAGTCACGATTAAAGAGCTCAAAGACTTGTAGAAGCAAGCTAAAATATTGTTTTTGCTTCAAATAAATTTTTGGTTTTGCATTTATTGTTTTTTTTTTTCATAACTGTTATTTAGGTGTAGAGTAGGATTTAGTGAAGGCGGTACATTACTCAACGCTTTAATTTGAAAGCATCGCAAAATGTGCATCAACAAACATAATATTCTTTTAAAACCAGAAAAGAATATAAGTTCTCAGCTACAAAACACATATTGCATTATACACATTTAAAACACTGAACAACATCAAAAGAGCTGTCAAATATGTTTAAATAAGTATAATTAATTTATTATTTCTATTTTCTCACATTTCAGCTTTAAAAGGAAACATTTACAGCTTTTCTAATGGCTCCCATTTACAGCATCAGTACCCCTGCTGATGTAATGATGTGTAAAAGTGCGAGAATTAGGTGATTTAACCCTTTTTAAGAGATGAGTGAAAATCTAATGCAGCCTGGCTGTCCGTCATTGCATTGCAAGGTTATGGATAAGTCACATGAGACCAGTTAATGAGACAACCAACATTAGCGAGATAAAAACATCCTGACAGCATTATTTAAAAGGATAAAAATCGAATTGTATATTATCCTAATGGTGCAGTGCTGGTGTAATGCACAAGTTTGCTTTGGATTTCCGCCATTTTTGCAGGTATCAACATATCACACACGTATCTTTCCGCTGCATATGTAACATCCTCAGGCGAGAATGTCTCTCATTCAGTGGGGTGTTCATGCTGTGGATGAAGGCTATCTATTACTGACTTACGGTGCAAGCTCTCCACCTCCTGTGAGGAGCTGCAGCAGGTCCAACTCACCGCTGAAACATCCTGCTGCTCGACTGACTGGGAAAACCACAATGAATTTAACTACAACAGGTTTTGAGAGGATTATAAAGGGTGAAAGTGAAAAAGCATCTCAAATGTATTAATAAATCATGTGTTTCACACATTAAAAGTTATAGTATGCAGCTTTTATGTGAAGCCATAAAAACAAGCAGGCTGTGATATTGGTAGGTAATTATGGCTAAAATCATATATTTACAAGAACAAGATGTCTTGGGAGTTCATTGGCTTTAATTATAACCAACCCCATTAATTATGAATATCAGGAATTTGTAATGAACGATAGCTTTTGCTATTATACACAAGTGGTCTAACCCACTCCACATATTTATTTTGTAATTAATTAAATTATAATATGAGCTGGAACCAAAGGAGTTCTCTTCATTGCTACAAAAGAGGGGCAAAAGTTTCATTTTACATATTAAACAGCATAATGTCTGTAAAGGCTATTTGGCAGCAACATAAAAAGTCTCTTTCCTTGCCACATTCCAGTTTGCTGAGTAAAAGTTGCACAGAGACATACCCAGCCTTGACAGCTAAGTGCAATGTGTAATTTGAATAATTAAAGATTACTTGAGGCTACCATGCTGAGCACATCTCCTCCGTTGATGTGATCTCTCTGTGAGAGTGCCCCCCCTGGAGGAAGGAGCAGTATCGTGAGAGTTTCACAGCCCCTAAAGCCAAAAAAGAACCAGACAATGTCCTTTTCTATTGAGCATACAGCCTTGTGAAGTGAGGAGACAAAAAGCCACATGAAACAATAATCTCAGTGACTGAAAATAACTCTCTGCGTGCATCCGGCAATGAGACTATGTAAGTGTGAAGAGGCTTTTAATTTCGTGCAACGCTGCATGTAGCTTGACTCTCTTTCTAAGTAAAGCGCATCTTATAACAGGTCAGCAGCAGAAGGTTTATGAAGTTTTTAAATGATCTCCAACCAAATGTTCAAGTTTGCTTAGAGTAAAAAGTAAATATAAGTCATTATTTACCAATGGAGTCAAGTCCAGTCTGCCTATTAAATGAGATATTATTCTGATATGTGTCAGTATTCATTTTCACTAGAGTTGCAAAATAAAAACAAGCACTGCGGATTTACAGCGTCTGCTGTATGTGCAGTTTTGAACAGGTTTATTAAATAAAATGTTTAAGTAATTTACATGATCAATATTTAATATACAAGGTGGGCCATTTATATGGGTACACCTTAATAAAATGGCCACCATGGTCACCACCCATCTTGAAAAGTTTCCCCCCTCACTTCATCTAGTATATACTAATGTGCCACAAACAGGAAGTTAATATCACCAACCATTCCCATTTTATGAAGGTGTATCCAAATAAATGGCCCACCCTGTATAATTACCTCCTAGAATAGCTAATGCATTGTGAATGTTTTTGATTTTTGGAATTGTGGTTCAACTTAACATTTCATAACAGTAGGCAGTTTTGGCAGGGACCTTTGGTGCTCGGTTTAGGAGAGTGTAGATCAAAGGCATTACTTGAAGGCTGATAGGACAGCGAGCACATCAGCAGTGGTGGGTAGGCCATCATCAGGTGATTCTAATTAATCAAAGTATCTGATTTTTATGGTAATATATTAAGAAAAATTTGCTACTGTGACATGATGAATATGCTGATTTGGCGCTCAGATGAATTCTTATTAGCAGTTGTCTTAATGTTCAAAACAGGTGTGCTGTTTTTTCTAGATATTTTGATGAGTAGAAAGTTGATAAGAATAGCATTTTTTAACTGATTTGTTTATTGCTGTGAAGATACCTTGAAACAATTTGTACTATATAAAGCGTAAATGTAACAATAGGAGACGGAGGCGTGCGGTTCCATGTGCAAGGTCGTTAACGGCAAACAGGGACATCAGAGCCACAGACAATAGAATAATCCAAAGATTGTAGCAGTGGTCAGGTGATCGGCAAATGTAATCCAAGGGGAATGGCTAGAGCGAGCGTCCAGGGGCAGGCAAGGTCAACAACAAGAAATCCAACGTGGAGATACAGGGAACACACAAGGAACATGGATGGCTTACAGAGGGAGAAACACAAAGTCCACAATGAACAGCAACAAGGCAGGGATCAAACAACCTTTAGATACAATACATAACGAGGTAACGAGGGGGATGAATCTGTAGGCATGGCAACACACAAGCAGGATGGAGACATTACAAGGTTGGCATGGAGACAGCAGGAGACACTTCATAATACAAGTCCAGAACAGAGAACAGAGAGACATACAAACAATGAACATAGTCCGGGCTGGAGTGCCCTCTGGAGGCTTCCGCGGGCAACTTCAGTGCAGCTCGTGACAGTAAATATAGGTGATTTGACTTTAATTTGAAATAGAAAGCTTTAGCAACACTGCAAATTTAATACAAAAATGCACTGTGACTAAATAATAACTGTTAACAACACTAACAATGTAATACAGTCTTGCATAATTAACATGTACTTCCTTTAAAAAACAATAATAATAATTAATAAATACAAATATGTTTTAATTCAACCGGTAGTGTGTTTCAGGCAAAACATGAAATCGTTAAAACTACATATTTATCACCTGGTATAACAGGAGAAATAGATAGAACAGGCTGTCAGTAATGTGTTGAGAAAGATAAAGAATCAGGTCAGCTTCTGATATCAACCTGTGTAGTGTGAGGTACATATCTCCTGACATAAATCTAAAAACCTCACAAGATCAAGCAGAGCTTGCATTAAAAAAGGAAAAATAAAAGCCCTGGTCTGGGGGGCGGAGGGGGAGCCTAGTGCAAGTGTGAGAGGAGCGAGTAAAAGTTTTAGCCCACATTTGCACAAAGGAGATGAAAAAAACATTGCTCTGGCGAATGATGATAAACCCGAGTGCAATCCTTTCACCATCATCTCTGTTTTATGACGATTGCTATATCTTTTTTAACCTTGTAATTCTGTGTATGAATCATATCGGAGATGTGGTTTGTTTTTTTGGATTCCTGCTTCCATTTATCACTTCCATTAAGATAAGCATAATTTTCCCAATTCTGTATGTATACTGTATCTTTTTTTTTTATTTACCACCTTTTCCAATATACAAAAAAGATTTATTTTCAATGTTGTTTCAGACTTGAACAGCTGTTCTACTGACATAAAAACTTGCATATTGCTGTATTATTATTTTTCATTTCAGTATACACTAAGCACATTGCGCTTGTATAAGCATTAGACCAGCACATGACAAGCTCATGACAAGCCAAGGACTGGTTTAAACCAGCTCAAACTGGCAACCATGCTTCAAAACCTTTATACCTAACCAGCATATGCTGGAATTTTCAACAGGGGGAAATTAAAAATATATACAGCATAATCGTATCGAACGCATACGAACCGAACGATTCAGAAAAAAATAAATAAAAAAATAAAAAGAGAGACCTATTAAACTGTGTGATACATAATGTTTTCAGTGCTACGCTCAAAAACGCAGCGCAAACGACGGGACAGGGAACCTGCTGTCTGCTCCTCCCACCCTCAAACAGACGAGAATCAGAAACACACACATTACAAACGAGCCCCGCGGCATTCAGGCAACGTTAGGCATTTATTTCCCTTTGCCATTTCAACCCAGCATCCAGCTGTTTAACCAGAACTGCATCTTTCTGCTCTAACACACTAAAATAATGTTTTTATTGGCGTTAACGATACTGTAGCATTAAATGTAACATAAGGGTAGGTCCACGAAGCGTCTACAAACGAGTGGAAAACGCGAGGCGCATCGCTTCAAAGAGCTTTGGCGCTCGAGCGTCTGCTGTTACTAGGCAACCATGAAAGCGCTGTCAGCTACAAAATCATGAAGAAACCCCAGAAGATATGTGAAGTATAGCTCCATTGTTGTTCAAAATAACAGAAAAGGGGGGGGAAACATATTATGTTAGTTTTAATAAATAAAAGCATCTAAGAAATTCTTTTTTTATTGTATTTTTGCCGTATCGAAAACCATGACACTACTGTATCGTATCGAACCGAACAGTGATGTTTGTGAACCGTTACACCCCTAATACAGTATATAGACATTTATTTTATACTGCTTTATATGTATATCACTTTTAACATAACCAAATTAAGTTAAATCAAACTCATATCTTCAGAAAGTTTCTAGGAGACATGGGTACTCATAAATCAAACCAGTATTTCTGAGCCACAATAAAATGCCTCTTAACAAGATGCTTAAAGTACATAGACAAATGCTTGAGATCTCTCAGGACCTGCTTCCATCATCCAGAGGGGATATAAATGACTCTGTGCATCGTTTCATCAGATTTCACTGGAGAAACAAAAAAGCTCACTGTCATTTATCACTCTCCACATCGCCTGGCTTTCAGTCACTTCAGCTGCTCTCCCTCAATAATACCGCTCCACTGAAAACGACCCGCACTTCACACTCGCAGCACAGTTTCAGCATCCTTTTCACAGCATTTACAATAAGAACCCATATTTGCTGTCTGTATCTTCCGCAATATAAAGCACTGTATATCTTCTGCATATAAAGCACATGTTAAACTGTTGTTAAAATAGCTGTTTGCTTAAAAAACATGCTCCCCTCCATTTTTTTACATGGCTATATTTATTTAGTGATATTGCCAATCCTGTGCATTAAAATTGTAATGTTGTAATAAGCTGTATAAAATATAGATCATATTAGCATATCTCAGCATCACAGTTTGAGTGAGAACGTATATCTCTATAGGCTAAAATCATCTTGAAATCATTTAACCATAAAGCTGATAGTTGGCCATCTGACATGTAAATGAGTTTATCTCTTCTTCAGGACTGAGATGACGCATTATATCACTGCTCATCAGTGGACCCTTTGTAGTGAATGGGTGCTGTCAGAATGAAAGTCCAAACATCTGATAAAAACTCCAGGTTTTCAGTTCAAAATATGTGTGTTTTTAAGAAACAAACCATCATTAATGTGTTTTAAACCACAGCTTCTGCCCAAAATACCCATCCATAATCCTTCCTCCAGTTAAAAAGTCCATGTTGTCCTCTCACAACAAAATCTACAGTTTTTGCTTATAGATATGCCTGTGATATAGACATGCATGTTCATCTCCTCAACCAATACTAGAGGACTCATATTTTAGCCTGAAGCAATGGTTTGAAATTAAACACATGTTAATAACAAATTAATGAAGCACACAGAATTTCACTTCACAAGATGTAAATTGATGGACTGGAGTGGTGCGGATTGCTTTAGGATGTTTTTATTAGCTATTTAGACTTTCATTTTGACAGCACCCATTCACTGCAGAGGTTCAATTGCTGAGAAAGTAGCAAGATTCTATGACAAAACAAATTAATTTACATCATGGCTAGCCTGAGGGTGAACATTTTGGGTTACACCATTCCTTTAAGCCCCTAGCAATAAAAGCTGTTTGACTGAGGAATTAAGAGTGTGGTTGCTTTTTGTGTAATCTTGCCCTAATTTAATCTACAGCATTACAGGAATGCTTACATTTTCCATCTAACAAGAAGTGAAAGCAAAGAAAGAGCCAAGTGGCCAAGTGCTGCAGGTGTCTGACTCATAGTTGATGGCAAGTTTGCTCATGACTCACGGTGGATGAAATTTACCCTCAGAGGCTTCACAGCTGTAAAAACAACAGAGATGTTCATCTGATGGCCGGTGGGATTATCAGCGACAGCTAGTAAAAAGCTGCTCTGCAGGACGGGTCACTGTTACGAGCAACGGACATTACAACTCTTAACAACTCCTTCTCCATTCCTGAATCTCCTCAGTTTTATTATGGAATTACTACACCCCCAGAGGAACCATGAGATAAGTGCCTTGCTCAAAGCTAGTGGCAACACAGTGTTGTGTGGCTCAGCATAACTCATAAACCTGAACACTCTTCTGCCAATTACTGCAGTAGAGTCCTTCTGCACTTCTTACACTACTTAAAGCCCTACTCAGAAGTCACCACACACACCAGCATTGAACATTTACTTTTTATGGCAGATTCAAAGTCTTTTTTTATGCAGAAGTTGCATATCTTATTTAGCATGATGTTTCTTCTCCATTCTCTATTAATCTATTCAGAAATAAAAATGCGACTTTGGTTCACAATGACTTAAATATACCTTTTCTATGATACATTTCAATATATTATGGTAAAACAATCTTTACATCATGATGAAAAAGAAAGCTTTATGCAAGTCCAGTGCAATTATACCTTAAGTAATATGAAATAATAATTAATATGTATCTGAATGCTTGGATATGTTTTCAAAGGTACCTTTTTTATTTTTTTTTAATTTATTTTTTTAAATAGAAATGTATATAAAATGTTCCTTCCGCAAGACTTACACCACGAGTCATTAAATCGAAAGTGTCCTTAAAAATAGTATAAAAGTTTCTCAACATCACATGACACCAATATGAATACAAAAAAAGAATGTTATATCCTTTAAAAAAAAAAATTATGTCATTGACCCATTCACCTCAATAGAAATCCATTACTAAAAGTACCAAATACAGAGAGATTCTCAGACAGACTTTTTCACTAATCGTGTCACTCCCGTGATAAGGTGGATAATACAACAACAAAATCAATGCAAAAGTGCACATTTAAAGCGATTTCATAAGTGAATACGTTCTTACATTTGTATGGTTTTTTAATAAACTGCCATTTTTCCTCAAGCTGTTTATTATGACAGACAACTCATTTCTAACCTTTTCAAGATAGGTAAATGCACTGACAGTTTGACCTTGCTGTATTGCTGTACTAACATTTGTAAAGAGCACCATACTGCGTCAAGTCTTTCAAGAAACTGGAAGCTCAAAGAAACGAGACATATCCAGGGGCTTCGTGTCTGAAGCGACAGTCACTGGTGTTTTTGAACCACGTCACTGCACGATTTTGGGCCAATTATTGTTTGGCGTGAATAGAGAGAGTGATAAGGCAAGGAAAGACATGAGAAAATGACAGTGACATTTAAAATCTGTAGCCATGTGTCCGGCTGCCTCTTCTCCACTGGCACGGCCTCGGCAGCATCTTCATTTATTCAGCAAATGGCCATTCATTATGTAGACTGCTGATCAGACCCTGAATTATTTAAACCCCCATAAAATATATAATTTCAGTAGGGAAATCATTCAGTACATAACAACTAGTAGTAGTCATCAACTCTAGCTTCAATTGGTTAAAAAACTTTTTCCTATAAATATACAAATACCTCAAAATCACACTGAACTTGGCAAATCATGGCTAGTCACGTGTGAGAAAATGATGGTAACTAGATAACTAGACTGCTTATTAAAAACACATTTTCTCTGGCCATTCGCTGCTGATTCATTTTTAAAAAATGAATTGTGGTTTTCTAAGTCCTTCACACCATACAGTGTTATGGAGCAAAACGTTCCAGTCTGAATGCGCTCAACGCCAGACGAAGCTGACAGTAGAGAGTTGATTAGCATCACCAATTAGTAAATTGCAGAGCCGTTGTGGACAGGCACTTCTTCAAAACCAGCAGTTTTGCTGCTGTAGCAGAACTGTGAGGCCTCGGTTTTGGGTAATGTTGCTTTTGGACTGAAATGAATAGACCTCACAAATAATGGTAATGACTCGGAAGGAAGGGAAATGACATTTCATTAGGTCTGCAGCTTTTGCGATTTTAATGCGTGCACTCACGAAAAGCCAAGGCAAATTGCGTGTTTTAAATTTGAGTTACTTGTGACTGTGTTTATACAGATCTAATGTTACGACACTTACACTAACCTGGAGCGGTAAACAAGATGCCGGGGTGGAATAACGGACTCAGAGCGGTCGAGTCATTAAAGGTTAAGCACTTCATGAGAGTCTGGGCTTAAAGCATTTCCTAAAATTGCAGACTTACTGAAATGTTACGCCCTGCAATGGTGGCCATTAATAATATTTGTTTATTGTTTTATGATCGGACAGCACATAAACCCACCCCGTACAGTTCTGCCACAACAGCAGAAAACATAGTTTTAGAGGAGATGACGGTACAGCCGTGTATAACTGCGGCTCTCCTCAGCAATTTACTAAATGGTCTTTGCATTGAGCTCCTGTCAAATGTATTGGCAATAAGAATTCTGAACTTGATCATTTTTATTTAATGCCTCTGCGTGGGATCTGAAATTTACAATATACCAGTCATTCAAAACTTGACACCATGAGGGTGTAGACAAGATGGATTAGTTAAATTATGTAAAAAGCCTAAAATCACTCAATCTTACCTCTGTCCAAAGGGCATCAAATGTCTGCTTCTTGGGATGATATTTGTGAACACCTCAAAATAATCTACATTCTAAACTATCCCCTCCAAATGAATTTAAGAAACTTTTCTGATCTTTACAATATAATGCACTCTGTATGCAGTCTGGATTTCTGCGGAAGTTCCGCTGTGTCAGCAAAGGTCGGGCTAAGGCAAAGCTTGC
Source organism: Enteromius afrohamiltoni (assembly GCA_034779775.1). Lineage (NCBI taxonomy): Eukaryota > Metazoa > Chordata > Actinopteri > Cypriniformes > Cyprinidae > Enteromius > Enteromius afrohamiltoni. The sequence goes on from JAUYWG010000041.1 coordinate 12,878,972, forward strand.
CTTGTCATAAAAAGTTTGAAACCATTTACTGAAAAGGCAATGGCTAGTTCATATATTATATAACAAAAATCTCAACTTAAAGACAAAAAATGGCATGTGGTGCAATCACAATATTAATAAGTAATGTTGTTAAACAAGTTTCGGGAGGAGCATGTGCGAATAATTGACCACAGCCGGCTCCGCATTATCTCTAATCAGACTATTATCCAACGTCCAATTACGTTTATTCGCATCCGCTTTAAATAAGCTAGTCTCCTTCCCTTCCGTATCTAGCTACGCATCCCTACTCCCCCTTCTTTTTGCACCTTCCATCACGGGGGGCAAGCAGGGTCCGAGCCGGACGCCGAGCTCCGCCCTCGCCAGGGTTCAAACCAGTAGGGCTCGGAGTCTGCCAAGTTCCCGGCTCGCCCCCCGGATAGCACCCCAAACATGCTTAAATCATATATGAGGAAGTGCGAACTCATGAATGTACAATATTAATCACGTTTTCAAATACATTTCTCAAAGAAAACAGTATTTACTTCTTAAAATTGAGCATTTTTAATACAGAAATATTATATTTTTGGGGAGTTGCACCATATGACATATTAGAACTAGCCTTGGTTTGGCATGACAGGTCCCGTTAAAAGATTAAACAGATTAAACTTGATTCAGACATTAATATGCAGGGATGACAAAATCAGATGCAAAACCAGTTAAAAACCACTTTTTAAGAGCATCCTAAATCTAACCAAGGAATATCAGTGTTGTTATGCCTCAAACAGCAGCGGGTTGTGTTCTGCACAGGTAGATCCAGAGGTATGAATTAGCCCATGCTGAGCTTATACATAATGAATGGCTCAGCTAAATAAGTGAAGACATTGCAGCACCAGCAGCTCAAGAGCAGAGTAAACAATCACTTGAGCAAAGTTTAAATGCCACCCTGTCAGATTCACCTCTCACACAGGGTTCTCTTAAATGTAACTAATTTAAAAAAAAAAAAAGGAAGAAGCTCCTTATCGCAAATCTTAGTGCTTTACTCTCCTGAAGGTTAGTAATTTGTCAGCCTTTCATTGTTTCATTGCTGTGAGGTCGGGAGATATTTTTAAAATACCATTGGTGTTTGGTATTGGCGTCTATGTGTGATTTATGGAAGCACTGGGAAAGGGAACTATTTCTTACTGTCTCGTGAACATATTTGAAAACGATAGAAGAACTTCGACAGGCGTACAACATATCACAGTCGAGCCTGCAGTGACTTGATCTCTCACAGAAAAACGGCGTGAAAAAGTGCGATAACCCAAAGGCACCTAGACAAATATGAAGGGATGATTGAAGAAGTTCGAAGAAGAGTTTCTCCTGGTAATAAATAAATAAATAAACCAAACCTGGGAAAACTCCTGATAATGAAATTCAACAAATCTGCGCCTGATTTCATCCCTGATCAGGCCCTCCTGCAAGAGCCTGTAATTGGATTGGAGAAGAGGGGCTGAATTCTGATTAACGAGAGGAGTGGAGGTGCATGTGCATTCATTCACAGAGAAGAGAAAAACTTTACTGACGGGGAGGTGATGAGGAAGTAGTCCAGCCGCATTCGCCTTATCTTACTGATGGTGCACTAAAATACAGTTTAACCCTGGTGTTGTGAAAGTTTAATGAACAAATGAACACCTGGAGGTGTACTTAGACTGGTTTGTTAACTAATCTCATCTTTACTGCTGCCATTCCAGCTCATTAGTAATGGATTAATGTGGGGTCGGAAATTGATATTAAGAAATCAATGAAACATTCTGTCTCAAAACTGCATTTTTACGATTTTTTAAGGGTGGAAATTACAAAATAGTAGGCATTTAAATTGATTAAAAAATGTAATTGGATTAATTACACAAGATGCATTCATTAAATGTTGAACATAATTTATCAGAATTAATCACATTATTAATATTTAATGAAGAAAACTTAAGAAATAAAGAAACTTAAAAAGAATGTTCACTAGAAGTTCACTAGAGGTCCCTTATGTTCAGAGTCTGCATTCATTTGATTAAAAATGCAGTAAACGTTTATACATTTTATACAAATGAGTGTTTTCTATTTTAAAGAGGTCATCGGATGCCCGTTGTTCAAAAGAAGATACGATTCTTTAGGTTCTTAATGAAAAGTTTATAACCAGTGTTGCCAACTGCTTTTAATTGAAAGTAGATAAAACTGTAGACAAAATCAGTCTCTGATTTTTCACGCTGTAATCCATATTGCTTTAAATTTTAATGAGCTCTACTGATTCTGCCCTCTCTTCGGTAATGTGACAAGCAGACTGTAAACGTGAGCCACGAAATCATATTATTAAGAAAGGCAATTTGCCAAAATGAATAATATCGATTATACTCGCTTCTTCTAGAAGAAGCTGGATCATGAATGATTCGCCTGAAAATAGATTCATTTAGGCAGATCGGGATCGGCACATTCCCTTTAAAATGAAAATAACCGTAATCATCTGTGTCTTCACCGGCTCAGATGTCGGGAGTATACGATGACTGCAATATTTACTATTACATTATCATTATTATTATATTACTATTGCTTAATCCAAGACATTCTTGTTGTCCCCTTGCACTGGAGTCGACACAATGGCAGACTGATGACAGCTAAATCAGGGCGGGTCTGAGGTCAACTATCACGGGAGGGGCTTGTGCCGAACCGTCAGTTTGAATCTCAGAACAGCCTGATTTGAGAAAGGGGATTTTAAAATAGGGAATAGAAAAAAAAACACATTTTATGTGAAACACACATTTATGTTCAAACAACATATTTATGTTTTTTTTTTTGCATTTTTAATTCTTTGTGGCACAGATTTTAGTCCATATTTACATGACAGCATCACAAGTTGCTACAGATTTGTGAGCTAAAACGCGATGCGAATATCTCGTTCTACCACATAGATACTTGGATTGACATCCGGTGAGTGCGGAGGTCATCTGTGTATTTTGAACACACTGAAACCAACTTGAGAAGATCTGAGCGCTCCTTTAAGTTCTTCTGCTGCACTCCTTTTAGTTTCAATGTGTTGTGCTCAGGAATCTTTACACTTTAGGTTACACTTTATTTTAAGATGTCCTTGTTACAGTGTAATTATACATTTTTTAGCACTGGTTAATATTAATTAACTTTATGGACTTACTATATGGTTAGGGTTAGGATTAGAGTTTGGTTAACTTAACTATTTATAATTTATTGTTATTATAATAGCAAGTACAACCTTAAAATAACAAGTAACAAGAACACCTTAAAATAAAGCATAATCTGCATTTCTATTAGCTTGAACAATTCTCAACAATGTCCTCTGACCATTATATTCTGTCTTTTTAGGACCATAGACCTTAGAGATGGTTGTGCATGAAAATCTCAGTAGATCAGCACATTCTAAAATACTCCAATCAGCCTGTCTGTATGTGTAAGAGATTTACATTGTAAATCACTTCCCATTCTGCTGCTCAGATTGCATGAACGTGTAGTTAAAGAAGTTCACCTGCTAGCCATCACAAGATGGGTACACTGTGTTCTATTCTTAGGGTCAAATACATTTTTTTCTTCAGTGTTTTTTCATCTTCAAATAGACGTCGGTGTTTTTGGTGTTTTGTTAGAACAAGCTTTACTGTGGACTTTAGCTCCTGCTGTTCTTTTATCTCTGCTTCCCCGTTTACCTTTATCAAAGCCTCCCTCAACACTGTCTGCCTGGGATTACTGTGTGTGTGTTTGTCTGTGTGTCTTGACCTTACGTGTGATTGTCTGGGTGTAGGCTGAAAGCTGTGTTGTTGTGGATTGGTGTGTTTAAGTGTGGATTAAATAGCACCTTATTTCACAAATAACTCCCTTACATTGGACTGTAAACTCAAATGTGTTTCCTGAAGGTTTTGGCAGCTACCTAAACAATGCATGTTTGACAGAATATCTGAAAATTAAAAAAAGAGAGACTGCTGGTTAGGCTGTCTTTGCTTAAAGTAAAATACCAGTTGAATAAAATGTTTCATTTTCCGACATGTCAACCATTAAACCGTATTTTGAATACAGCTTTAATTACCTATAAAGCTTATGCTATTTGTCAAACATCACATTTAATTGTTGACTGACAGAAATTGATGACAAGCTGTACAGAAACATGTCAACAGCGGGTTGTTCAGCTGTGATGTACCTCATGAATTTTGTAAGGTTAGTCTTGTCTAAAAATATACCACTGTGGGGTTTCTTGCCTTGTTCGTTTTGCTGTCGCCCAGTGTAATCAAAGTAAGGTTTGGCACTCTGGATTCTTGACGAGATGTGAGCTGTTGTCAACCAATAAAGTGTTTTCTGTAGCGTAACATGTCAGGCTTCGTAAAACATACTAGCTCTTGCCAAACTGACAAGAAAAATAAATTAATCTTTAGACTCCGATTCTCTCTGGTGTAGTTCGGGAAGCCTATTGGGCTTCAATAATCTGCAATCAATATCTGACAGGCCCTGACTCTGATATAGTCCTCTGGCTGGGATTCATCAGCTGTTGACACAAAAGGGTTATCGGACATGCTAGCAGTGACAAGACACAGCTTCACTGACCTGAATGATAAAGCAGATCTGCTGAATACATACAAGTCATTTTATGACCGCTGTGTAACTGGACGATGTCAATTTTGAATAGCATCAATGTAGATTATAATTCTATAATCTATATTAAACAATAGTGCAAATACAAGTAATTTAATAAGTGCAAATGTTAATAATATATTTTTCAGTATGCTTCTAGTAAATCCTACTATTTTACTGCCAAAAGATGGTTTGCGCTAATTGTTTAGTACAATTAATTATTAAAATGCAATATTAGATGCATTTAATGATGCACTTTGTTGTGTAAGTAAATACTTTAATAGAAATTTAGCAGTTGTTCATTAAAATAAATGCCGTCTGATGTTTTTCATACACACACACACAAGCACTCATTAAATCTTTCAAAACATTTTATTCATTATCACCAGTTTACACTTAAAGCAGGTGGTGATGAGAAAGTCACATGATTACCCAAAGTCCATCACAAGCAGCTTTTAAATATGAACATATAGAGAAGGTACTCAGCGTCATTCACACAAACACTAAACACCATTATGTTGACATTCATTAAACTGAAATACTCAATAAACATTAATTTAACAACATTACATGTAACATACAACTCTAATAAACCTAACTGATAAGAAAAAACTAAGAAACGTAGTTATTACAAAGAAAAAAACATCAAATTCAAACAAAAGTTTAAATTCAATGCAGGGATTTCTGTTTATGTCGGTTTATGATGTTTCCCTGTAAATTTTACAGGAAATTACCATTAACAATTTAACAGGTTTTTACCGTAGTATTTACAGTTAAAATCACACAGTGCAGAACAGCGTATCAAAAATGCTGCTACGGTGATGCTACAGAGTCGAATTGTTTAATGAAGTCATTATTTCTATTTTCTTTCCGTACAAAAGTATTCTCATATTTGCATAACATTACATGCTAATTTTGGGGTGGAGTAACTCTTTAAGACAGTTCTGAAGACCAAAAGGAGTCCAAGCCGGTACAAACAAAGTGGCCTGTGAGTGTAAATATTCATATAAAGAAGTGTTTCGAATAACCACGTACAATTATGTTGATTAAGCTGTAGTGTGTGCTTCTATTTGACAATATTTAAATGTCCCTACAATGTGCATGACAGAATAAATGTCAGGCGAATAAATAGATCTTCCATCCCCTGTCACGCAAAAGCTATGCAAAATAAGAGCAGGAGCAGCGAACAAACAAACTATTGCAAGAATGTGATTCATGGAATAACATGAACACAGTGAATCTGTGTGATCGTGTATTTGTTCCTCGAGGGTATCTCAGAAAGCATATATTAAAGTTTAGCTAAAGGGAATAAATTTGTCACAGTGCACACCTGCAGAAAGTGAAAATGAAATATAAATGTGATTTGAAGAGAGAAGAAAAACTTGCAGAACCTACTGAGCAACGAGGCCTACTGGTTCAAAAGCAGACACAATCTTTTAAAATGACAAGGATGGAAATCATTTAAATGCAACAAAAACATGATTAAATTTCATTGGCCATGCACAGCCTTTCATTTCACACCGTCCTCTGAGAAAATTATGACATACACTTGAAAAGTAATGGACACTTTTATCGTAACGTCAGCCATGCAGGCTCCACTGATTCGCAATTTACGGCGTTATCGTATCAGATGATCTCTTTGGGCGAGTGAAGCGAGACCAAATGTGCCAGATCGCATCCAAAATTGTTAACACTGCTTTTAGCTTTGACTGCAATTCAGCATTACCCTACAGTAACAACACTTGACCTTTCCACTTCCTTTGGAGGGAGAATAATCGAAGACGGATTTTCATTTCTGGCTAAACAGTCCCTTTTTAAAAGCACATTGCGAGATTATTTCCTGCAGTTTCTCTCCAGCCCTGTACATCACAAAGCAGAGAGAGGCGAGAGTGGGCTGTAAGCAGCGTAGAGGCAGGCTGTCAGAGAATGATGGGTTGCAGTCGGTTGGGTTTGGGGACTGGGATGAACAGGGCCGCAGTGCTGTGGCCAGCAGGAAAGTTCTGTAAAGGTTCATCATCATCAACAGGCTCTGCTCAAGAGCAAAGGATCGATTGTTCCATCTCCTCTGTGTACCGGAGAGATAGATTCATCCTATGCTTTTTCACCTTTCCTCTTTTTTCTCTCACTCTTTTTGATCCCATGCTGTGGACGGATTTTTCTCGCAGGCATCTGAGAACCTGTGCACGCACACACTTTTCCCTCCTTTTCATCACTCACTGAGCCAAAACTCTATAAGCTCATATTTTTCATTGTCTTCTTGGTAAGCCGTGGGTATGTTCTGGTGTTTGTACAATACTGAGAGCCTCAACAAGGGTAGATTAAATGTCCACGTACGAATGGCCATGTGGAGAGGATCGGATTCATCCCATTTTGTTTTTACTGACTTGCTGAGGAAGGTCTCAAATGAATTAAGAAGAAAAAGATACTGTGTAATGAGGATGGTGGAATCCAAACATCTGAAACAATATTGGAACTCAGAAAATATAATTAAATTTAAATCTTAAAATAAACCCAAAGCCTTATTATGAAAAAGTTTCGGTAAAGAAACATTATGATGTACTGTAAAATGAAAAAAAAGCGTCAGGTTTTGCTCTGGTTTAAATTTATGTATTCATTGATTCATTCTTGTAATTGTTATTTTACTTAGAAGTTATCCGAACTTTAACAGATTTTTTCGTTTTAGAAAAAAAGATAAAAATAGACTAAAAAAAGACAAAACGTGTGTGTATGTAAATATATATATATATATATATATATATATATATGTTTGTGTGTGCACTCAAAAAAATGATTCCCCAACACTGTTCAGTTTATTTAAATAAAAATATTTTTATTTAACACCATTATGTTTGGTTCCCTATTTAAACAACCGCATTGTGTTAAAACTAGGAAGTGGATTACCCCTTCCCATCATGCTTTGCACAGGGCTGGATATGGATAGTAAATCTTGAAATAAAATGTTATTTTAAGCATTTTTACTAAGATGATAAAACTAGGAGATGTGTTAATGTTTAACGCTCTTTTATTTTTGTATTTAAAAGACCTTCTGCTATTTTAGTGTTTTTTGGGGGAGTTACCATTGTGGTAAACTTTAGAGCATGTGCTTAGGGACCTGCTAACATGAATCAAAGTTGTAATAAAAAAAATTATGATAATAATAAAAAAAGATTTATAAAAAACATCTTATGTTATGCACAACGAGTTGGCTAATGCCTAAAATTAAGTAAATCAAACATATTTTTATTTTTTCCATTGTAGAAGGATGTCTTACTATTAATTTATTTTCCAGTTAAATGTTTTAGTTTGAGTTCAACAACCATTAAATGTATCAATTTCATTAAAACTGTATTTGATCAAATTGAGTTGACCCAACACAATTAAATTTCATCGCATTAATTTATTTTTTATGAGCTGAGGCTACACTTTTATTGAATGGAAATCCTGCCTTCAATTAAATTAATTAAATGAGTTAATTAAATGAATCATTTTGTGTGTGTGTGTGTGTATGTCTGTAACTTCTTAAGAGTTTAATAGATGCATTTGACAATAGATCATTTTGTGTTTGTGCATGTATTGTTTATATTCATATTACTGATCATTTACATATTATATTGTATGTAAACATTATTAATTAATGATTTATTTATGTAACTTTCATAGATTTTTTCTTAAGAAGTGTTGCTAATGTTTATTATCCTTTAGTTTATTAGTTATTACTAGCTATTCTAATTACTAATAAGGAATTATTTCCTAACTTAGGAATTATAACAGACATTATGAAATTCTTGTTAATTTGTCAGTCACATTTTTATTTTAATGGTAATAACATGAAATAAGATGTATTACATTACATGAAATCCAAGATAGAAGCTTTTTTTCTCCCCCTCCTCCATTAGTGGTCACGACTTTTGGACTGAAGGTTCCTGCCACTGGCTGATGTCAACAAAAAGAAATGAACAATTTGTGTTGGAATAATATCAAAGCAGCCTCACATTACTCTTGCGTGTCAGGTAAATATGTAGACGTTCTTGTCTAAAAGGTAAGGATTGAAGGATGTCTTTGATGTTGGATAGCAGCAAGTAGCCTACATCACCTGCATATCACTTCTCAACAGCCTTTTCCACTTAATACTTCTGAGTTTAATCCCTTTTAGCCAAAACTGTTCACAGAAGACAGACATCTAAGGACTGTCCTTAAGGAGCAGTCCTATTGCAGGAGACAACATCCTGAGGATACACACGACTATACAGGTGCAAGAAGACATTTCCAGAATATAGAATAATTTCCAGAAATTTTCAGATTCACAAAGTTCCAGGCCAAAAACATGTACTCTGAGGAAGAGATCCTTTTCTTTGTGGCAGCAATGGCTTGCTTTCGCAAACAAAAAAGAAAAGAAAACGAAGGGCATGGCAAAGAGTTTGGCTGAAGGGCAGAGAACAGCATGGACTTTCTTTTCTTCAAAAACAGCAAGTGTGCATTCTTTTAATTGTTGTCGTGAAAGATATTGTAAATTACACAATCATAGCACGTCATGCAGGACGCGCTATGCAAATTTCTGCAAATTTGTTTTCTCGACAGTCCAGATTCTTTGTAGCGCTGCAATGTTCAACTTTCTTTTTCTGTGGTTTTCTTTTTTAGCTTCTGGTCATTTCCAGTTTGCTCAATAAATTCGCTCGTTCAACAGCACACACGTCACGCTTTCAATCCGACAGCTCCCGAAGTTTAAAAATGTTAAAAAAAAAATTTAAATGATCGTGACGTTGGGTGCTTTCACTCTAGTGTTCGTAAGGCCCTCTGCTCATCTAGTAATTTCTCACACACCATACGAGCCCGACCATACGAGAAGAGACGATTTCCTCCGATAACCAATGAAATTGCATGCGAGCTCATACGACCTCAAAAATCGCGCCGTGTAAGTCCACCTTTAAGTGTGCGTATGCGTTGCCTTGTGATACTCTCTAAAATAGCGGAAGAAAAAACTCAGGGGAAAAGAATGGCTGAATACAAAAATGTTGTTTCTGGACATAAGATCATTTCAGTTTTATTCCTGTCTATGTAGGGACATGTTTGATTTAATGAAAAATACCTTAATTTGTGTTTCAAAGATGAACAAAGGTCTTATGAGTTTGGAACGATATGAGGGTAATTAACAACAGAATTTGATTCTTCGGGTGAAATAAAGTTTAGTTTTTAGGTATTATAGTCGTAGCTGTAGCTGTTTAGATATTAAGGTTACCGATGCTAGGAAAAAAAAAATTAAATTACACAAAGAGTGACCACAAAAACACCCATTCGATTTGTAATTTCACACACACTTACCAACCCAGCGTTTGGCCACATGTAGCAACAGAGGCTCCCTAATTCTGAATCGATTGATTTTCCTGGTGGAAAGCCACCTATTGGAAATTAATAGGGACACAGACTCAAGGCCACTTGAATTCTAATTAATTTCTGAGAAATGTATCATTGAGTGCTGTGTCCTAATTAAAAAGAGCTGCATGAGTGTATGAGGAGCTTGGTGGTCCACAAGGACTCTGTTAATCAGAAGTCTCCTTCTGTGTGAACTAACAATGGATTGTATTGAATGGCTACAGCAAGTAAATTGATGGTGCTGAACCAACTATTATAGATTAGAGTTAAGCCCATTGTAGCTGTTTGGTTTCTACAATTATAATATACAACTTATAAGCATACACTAGCAATAAAGTATATTTATATTTATATTGGACCTAATACCTGTGTACTAACATATAACAACATGTGTATGTAGTATGCAACCACAGTAATACATAGTATCTACAGTTGAAAGTTTTCAGTGACTACACACATGCAACAACACTCAGAATGGAATGTGTAAGTACAAAAGTGTAACAGGACACTGATTACAACACTTTTTTCACTTCACTTGTGTAACAGGAATTGTTTAACTACTGTACATGTTCTAACAACAATGTGTATCAGAGTAATCGGAACAATCCAGGGGTTTGAGATGGGTACGTTTATGTGAGGAAATGGGATCCAGGGGGTGGAGATGGGTAGGTTTAACGAAATATAAAAAGTGGGAGGAGTTAGTTCATACATATCTAGTTACTATGTAAGTATACAGGTATTAGGGGCACCTAATATAAAAAGAACTACAATCGTCCCAGAATATTAAGTATATAAATTCATGCTGTTGCACACTAAAAACTTATGTTTATAAGATAAATTATTTTAAATTGTCTACATTCTTAAAATTAATTTATAAAGCATACTATTTCACCAGTTAAATACCAATATGTTTAATTTCTGTGATTTTTAGTTTTCTAAGTAAGAGTTTTAATGCTTGTTTTTGTGAATATACCAAATGTACAGCATTTGCATTTTGGCACAGTAGGATGTTAGCAGAACTAAACAGAAAGCAGTAAGTATTCATTCTGAATCAAGTTTCACCCTGTGACACAGAGTTCTAGAACGGCCCCAATTATTTGTTTGTCTACTGACAGAACTTCAGCATGAATGATTACCTCTATACAAACGTGGGCTAGTGGTGTTCCATTTGAGTGCTAGCAACAACAATGCTTGTTAGCACAAGCGCATTCATTTTCACTGAATTACACAAGCCCATTGACAAACCAAAAAGTCTGAATATTGTTGCATGTGTTATCATGTTTAAACAGTAGCATAACATAACAAATTACCTTGAGGAAAGCATCCGACTGATTTACGCATACATTCAGTTATGGTACAGATGAGTGTAAAATTAGTTATATGTAAGAAAAAAATTATGAGTGAAATCCCTAGTTTGTAAATGTATTTTATGTATTTATTTAAATAAATAGTGTGAGGGTTGGTTTTAAATAATTGGATCTTGTTTGGATGACAGCTTATTTGCAAGATGGCAAATAAGGCCGAACTAGACAGTTTAATAAGGTGCTTGAGTGAATGTCATCGCTTAACTGTGTATGTACTTATGTACATATTTAATGTGGTTAATTAAATGTGGTAAATTTGTGATAAACTCTTACCAGTATGGAATGTAATACTTCAAGTGATTTTGTTGTTGCTGCTTTAGGCATTTGTAAATAAAAAGAGCATCTTTTTTATCTGAACTGAATGCAATGATGTGGAGATGGCAAATGTCAATATTTTATTCAGAATAGAACATAAATCACGGAACAAAAGTT
>JAUYWG010000041.1:12890830-12910025 GCA_034779775.1 Enteromius afrohamiltoni
AACGGGATAAATGCGACAGAAACATTTATTATTACTCGGAAACATAAAGGAAAACGCGGAGAGCTACGCAGAGCTCAGGTGCAGAGCTCAAAATATAAATATATTTTTATATTCAGCAGCTTGTGTGTTTCCAACACTGATAATAATAAGCATTGTTCATTTCTTAAGCATTGCACTAATATAAAAATGTTTATAAATATATATATATATATCACACCATCTTTCACAATATTACAAGTCTTCACTGTATTTTAGAAAATAAATTCCGCCTTGATGAGCATAAGTGACTTCATATAATATTTATATACATGTTTAAATATTTTAAAATCTTACCAACCACCATATGTTTTTTTTCTGTTTTTGTTTATGTACAACAGCTTTGTCTCCTGAATAAAAGATTTACCCAGCAATATTCACTGTACTGTACAAATCAGCTCTACTAAGGATTGATACATTATGTATCATGTTCATACCTTTAGGCGCATCTAGGTGGCAAAAACCTAAAACTAAACTTTTTCTATAGTTGTTGGCCACAATTTCAATTTCTACCATACACAAAGTAACAGCCCGAAGTGACACAAAATGGTCATATGTACCATAAAAGGGACACAAAAAAAAAATTGTAACAGTGCAGATGTAAGTCTGTGTGTGCCATCTGGCAGTCCCAGGTGTGGTAAAGTGCAGCAGTGTACGCTTTGTTTAGACTGCAGTAAATCTTCTACAGTACAACAGCCCGATCCGAGTCTTTATACATGCATGCAGTAATGGATTAGCCATGCGTTGGATAACGTCTGCTGGCCACACTTCTCATAGGACATCTTTGTCCCACATAGGTTGACAAACAAGTGGAACGTGTGAGGGGAACAAAACCACACACACATACACTCCCAAAACAGGCCCAGTGTCTGTGATAAAGGTCTTTCATGGCCAATTAAAGCAGCTCGACTTTCCACCTCAATAACATCTAAGCATCTATTAGCAGCTAGCCCCTCCCGCGCACACACACGCGGCTGCTCTGTCGCGCTCCCGCTGAGCTCAGCTCATTGACTGTATGATTAGGTCATATCGTTCTCATCTGTCTCTGAGAACAATGAAACAACAGCCGAGAGCATGAAGAGCCAAAGTCCGCACTACCTACTCTACAACAAACTAAATCACTGCTGGGTGATTACAATAGAGTCTGAACGAGCACCAGGGTTACAAAGGCTAAAATCTGAAAGTTAAAAATCAAAAGATCTAATCTATAGGGCAAAGCGTCAGTTATTATATAGACATTAAATGTAATTCACAAACCATAGCTTCCAGCTAAACTCACAATAAAGGTTATATGTTGGCATGTACAGCTCCATTAAGAACCTTTAACATCCGTGGAACCTTTTCCTTACAAAAACATTTTTTACACTTAAAAAAAATAAAAAACCTTTTGAGGTTTCTCCTAAATCTCTTAGAGGGAGTCCTTGAAAGAACCATGACTTTCTGAGTGAGAAGAAAACATATAACCAATATAAAGATCCTTTTAATAAATGGAAAGACACTATCGATGTTAAAGGTTCTTCATGGATCCAACAAAACCAATAAAGTTTTTGAAAGTTTTTATGGAGATAGAATTGTTTCGTAATTCCAAATAAACGAAGAAGTCAAATTAGAATTTCAAATAAAAAAAACATACTCACAAATATTTATTTAATTCTACAAACACAACTTTGCCTCGCATTTATATGTAAATATAAATATATAGGTGAATGTAGCCAGTAAACTTACTCCGAAATGTGCATTCTGGGGCTTAATATCTTTTTTTTTTTTTCTGCAGTACCCATTTCAACCGCTAGCTGTCAATCTTACATACGTTTACGTGTGTAGCAAAAAAGGGGTTATTTAAATGTACGTCACCCTAAAAGTGTGAACAGAAATGTATCATTTATGGCATCACAAAAAATAGATAAATACATAAACAGATCATAGCTAATAGATTATTATAGTTATTATAATTGATTTGATTTGTATTGACTGAGTATTTTTAGCTTGAAAGGGATGCCATATTTATTTGAACTGTCTGTTTACTGAGATATCACAAACTTTATATACTTTTCATATATCTGTAAACATATTCATCCCTGATCCGCTTGACAGAGAACCTAAGTCAACCTCACTCAAGTACACATTGTTCAAAAACTACAGCTCTTTCACAACTTTCCCAATAGAGTGGGATCAGTTAGAGATTTATTAGCTTATAGCAGTCATCTGTCACATATGACATCAGTCATCACCTGATTGAAACTGAAAAAAGCATCCAATTAAAGATGACATAAATCAAAAGTGGTACGACTCTGAAGTGACCAATAAGGGCCTATGGCATTATGCATATATGCATATGTCATTATTACACTGTTGCCCTCTCACTTTCAAAGCCAGATACGATATTAAACAACAACTCCTCTGGGAACTCCCAGACACTTAAATCCACATTCATAATTTAAAGAAACGTATTCAACGTGCTGTCTGGGCGCCCTGTCCCAAGGGGCCACAGCCGAAGACTGGGCGACCTTTGATTCCTCGCACACTTTGCAAATGTGCCAGTCCATTGTCCACGGCTACGGCCTGTTTCTGCACATTGATTACATTGATCCCTCCACTAAGCACTTACAAAAAAGCATCTAAAGAATCAATACCGTGCCTTCTGCTTCTGTCTTGCCAAATCAAACTTCACCCCCAAAATAACATCTCGTCGGGGCGCAATGAAATGAATACACAGAAGGGATGTGGAAAGACAGAACCGTGCAAATGCTTTTAAATAAGAACTATTCCCCTTAAGATTAGCATGTAGAATGTTTTGCTAACCCCAAATGTAACAACTCTTCCAACCTTGGTGTTTTGGACAAAGGGATGCATCCGCAGAGTTGGGATAGAGTTTCACAGCCAGATTGATTATCTGAAAGTCTGCCTTCTTTGTTCTGGTCCCCACGGTGCTGACTTTGCGCTTCAGATGAATGTACACAGATGCAGAAACTTGGGTGCAGAGCAATAGCTGTGTAGTGGTTTTTATGACATTTTGAGTTTACTTTTAGATATTTTTATCGTTTTCAGGGACACTTATGTGATGACTTTAGAGCAATTGTTGAGAAAAACTGCTTATGATAATGTCTCGAAAATCCATGGTCACAAAAATAGTATCCAAATGTACACCTAATACGGTACAAACAGACCTAAAATGTGCGGAATTGAATTTACATCCTACAAATAAATAGATAAACTTTTTACTAACTTACACATACACAAGTAAAGTATCTTGCTTTAAGGTCGTTTTTTTCTTAAAAAAATACAACTAAAATATGATTATGAGAGTGTTATTACAGTGTCACCAGCATTGACTACTTCCAAGCCAAAGGGCCACTTGTGTTTGATTGCTACAATAAAAAAAAAGTATCAAGAGGGTCATTTAAACACATGTTCAACTGCTTTTGGAGGCTATAAAAATATTTGACTGCTTTGGCATTTTAGTGTTGATTTTTACAAACAGGAACATCTACACAAAGACACCTCCTGCGTTTTATGGCATGCAGCGCGCGTCTTTTTGAGAGGTAGCTAGAGAGTCATTTATTTTATGGTGTAAATGTAGCACTCAGCCTAAATAAATGTTCGAGCTCACTGAACCTCACACAAAACAGGCACACTTCAGTGGACAAAGACACAGACGGAGGGAGGGAACATCAAGCTCTTCTTTCTTTTCCTGGAGGGGTGTTTGTTCAGAGTGGGTGCAGGGCAGTTTGGAGAGGAGGGCGGCAAAGAGAGCCAACTGGGAGAAGTGTGTGTGTTTGTACGGAAAACAGTGAAAGATAACCGACAGAAAATGAGTGAGAGTCACAGAAGCCACTCAGACTTGTGCATATGTGTGTGAGTCTTATGATTGTGTTATGGTGTTAGGTGTAAGAAAGAGCGGGAGAGAAAGTGAGTGTGACAGAGGGGGGCAGCTCATTGTAAGCAGCAGTGAGTTAATCTCTTTAGCGGCACACGTCTTATGTAAAGAGGTGTAATGGTCTCTGCCCCCTCCTTGCCCCAAGGGACCACAAGGGACACTGGGGTCCCGTATCCCAGCAACATTTGCATGTCGGTTATTCCAAAAAAAGAAATAAAGTGGGGGGGAATGGTGAATGGTGAATGGTGATAAGATCCGCCCCCTTTGCATGGTAGACTCTTGTCTACAGACAGACTATAGAGCATTCAGTGGTTCACTCAAGGACAAACACATTCTGACTCACCACAGAGAGCATGCGAAGGAGATTTGATTCAGATTTCACAAACACGGCATCTGTGGATTTATTCGTTTGGAGAGTAAGTGTCATTCATCATCTTTTTTATTCTAGTAAGCATTTGAACTTGATAGCAAAGGGGTGATTTGACAAACAGACACCGAGACGCTCCAACTGAGATTGTTTACCTGCAGCACATGTCGGGAAGTGATGTCTGGGCATGTGTCAAAACGCGACTTGAGTTTTGCTGATTGTTCTGTACCTTAAAAATGAATAAATAATGCACTAATAGTAACATGCAGTGCACTAAACATTATGTTGGGGTTTTCGTGTTTGTTATTATTTAGCATACAAAATGAAAAGTGCACACTCGTCACAAAACAATACCCTCCACGGGTTTGCAGTGATTTATGGGAGTTAAAATATTGCATTTTTAATTTATGACAACTAGGTGTTACAACAGATCGTGTGAATTGATGATAAATGTGCAGTGCTGCGTAAAAGAAGAGTATTAGCATTACATCATTGCTTGGCATGCCTCTAGGACAAAATATGTGTGACTCTCTTAAACAAAGACACTGATGAGATCGCTTTTCATTGGAAGGGCTGCCTGGAGCCACTGAGTCCTTCTGCTAAAAAAAAAGGCATTTATTCATAAGAAAGCAAAAGTAGCACTGAATGATCTTAATTAATTCTTTAAAAACAACATGAATGATAATTGAGTTGTTTGTGTAGTATCATCCTTCTGGCAATGGTAATGGAGTACAAGCATTTAAATAAATGTTTATGTGGTCATTGATGTAGGTCTCTACGATGTCTGTTTTATTTGATCTTGAAACAAGTTATGGAGTAGAGAGAGATCAGATAAACACAGATGTGGTTGAATGTATGGTTCTCTTATATAAAAGCAGCTGTGAGGCAGCAAAGTTACAACTAAATAACATAAAAATGACAATTTCTTTGGAACACATGAATTTATAATGTGATATTAATAATTAAGAAATTAAGTATATTCTCTGTGTTCTTTCTAGCTGATAAGCCTTTAAAATATCAGCCATCACAATTAGGCCAGTTATACAAAGCCACGTGTGATGATCCTGGCAGGTCTTTTGTTCGTAAAGCCCCTCGCTATCTGCTCTGAAAGACAGATGGAAGGCATGATGTGTTGATTATGGATCTCTAATATATGCTTTAGGCACATATGAATCATAAAAGAAGGTTGAGTAGCTGGTGATAGACCTGTGGTACTATGGAACTGTTGTCAGGTGACTGACAGGTCCCATCTTCCTAATGGGACCCCATTTTATGACCAGCATATGCAGGTATTTTATATATATATGTTTACATGCATATGTTTCATACCATAGCATACATGGAAAATAAATGTATATTTCAAATATTAAATAAACACTGCACAAGTGCACAAAACAGAGGACAGCTGTAATGGATTGATATGTATACATGAACAAAGCTATAATTCACATTATTTGTCCAACTTCACAAAAACTGGACCAGTACGTTGGGCTGCACATTTAAGTATTTAAATGACATTTAAAAAGATGTTGTTTTAGTCTGCAGGAAATCTAACTCAAAACATTCTTGTTTTTGAGAGTGTGACAAGAACAAAAACGTAATTGGCAGGTCTTTTGACCTACTGACCAAGTAACATGAAGAGATGTTTGACCTAGTCTCACTAATTTCAAGCTTGCATTTGCCTTTGTTTGTCAAAGAGGAGGGTGTTCTTGGTACTTGTTCAAAGCAATCGTTCACTATGGTCTCCATATTGTAAATCAGGATATTCAGGCTAACTGCCATTAGGTCTACCCCATTGTACCACAAGTAGGCAAAGAGCCAAGAAAAAAAATACCATAGTTCCTGGTTTTGTACGACCTGTTTCCTAGTGAACGTTAAGTAAAGTAAACATTAAGAAACTTCTGCATAGACTATACTGCTCTAATGCCAACAGGAGTCATCTCACTACATTTCTTAAAATCCATGTTTTACCAGGTTTCCCAAATGGGAATAAGAAGGATCTACACACAAGGCTATGAGTCCATCAGAGCTTCCTCCATCATTAAAATTCAGTAATTACACACCTGCCGCCACCAAGACCACCACCTGCTTTCTCCAGATGTCCCAGGAAACATGGGTAGTGTCAGCAGTTTGATATCAGGCCATAGCCTCCACAGCAAACACTGCAAAGCCTCTGAAAGCAAAGTCAAAAAGGGGCTTCAGTCTAAGAAAACAGGCCGTAGCTTGGATGGCTTTCTGAAGTATGGCTTCTCTCAGGACCATTGCAGCACCAACAACAACTCAAAAGTCAGCTATCATTCAGGCAAAAATGACGACTTCTTTTACATCAAGGTCAGCAACAAGCCCCGAACTGCTAACAGTAATACGGCTGAAGACAGTCAAGGAAGGACAACTGAGATGGACAATGAGGTGGACAGGAGAGGAGGGCCACCAGAATTAGTTCCGCTGTCTGGAAAACTAGAAAAGGTAACAGAACTAGAGTTAGTCAGAGAAAAAACAAAGCGAGGCACGGGCTACAAAAAGGTGAATAGCTATTTTATAAAATAACACATCATCAAGAGTTTCATTTATCCACTGCCTACTGATGTGTATTCAAGTCCTATAAAACTCCAATTTAAAGCAGTACAACTTGTAAACAAAGCAAAATGTTTGCTTAGGACATGTTCAGTACAGATAAAAACAGCCAAAATCAAAAGTTGGCCCATCCCCAAGACATTGTTATCACACAAAAATCAAACAACAGTCAAGTAAAGTTGATGTTAAGTAATCCCCACCAACCGCTGACACTTTCACTAAGAGCTTAGCGGTGTCTGCTCCATTTAATTAAACCTCCAGATTGACAAGGTAAGAATGCCTTGATCTCTCCAGAGATTCGGTCCAATGGTGGTGTGGCACTTGCAAGTAGGCAAGCACCTCTTTCTCTGAATAGCCTCATTTATAAAGAATCTAGCTAGGAAAATGGACCCAGTTTAACCAGGTCAGGAAGTTTATGCAACCATGAGTTAGAGGAAGTGATGGAATAAGGGAAAGGAATAAGAAAAAGGGAAAGGATTCTTGAGATTGTCTTGTGGATCAATCCTTTATGAAAAATGTTTGTTATATTGCTCTGGCAGTTATGCGAGTAATTACTTCTTTAGCATCTGATCGATAGGTTTTAAAATGGATTTGTGTCCTGCCATAAGCATCAGTGAATGATCAATTGTTTGTACTACACTTCAAATCCCTAAACTATCTTTTTTGTCCTTTCTCTTTTAGAGTATAGAGAATGCTTTAATTCGCCCCACTGCCTTCAAACCAGTTCTTCCTCGAAGCAGCAGTTCCTCGGTGGAGACTCATAACAACTTGAGCACTATCCTGGGCAAGAGAATTAGTCCTATAGACAGACTAAAAGATCTTCAGGACCCCAAGGTGGAGACAAATTCTGGTACCTTCTCCGACTCTGGAAGGAACTCTATGTCTAGTCTGCCCACTCACAGCACCAGTGGCAGCAGCCAGATGGACAACTTAAGCACTTCAACTAGCCACATGGCACGCCATGGAGGCTTTGCCCAAAACATGGACACATCTAAAAATCCACAGGGCGGTGTAGTAGGGATGAATGGAAATTCTGGATCCAGTTGGATATGTAGTGGGACTAACAGTGGAAACGGTTGGGCCAGTGGGTTTTGTGAAACAAACAGAAATAGTGAGTTGACAAATGGCAATACAAGATCCATAGGTGTCTTAAGTGAAAGTGTGGCAGCAGCAATAAGTATGAACAGAGAAATAACTGATGCAGCATTGACGGTTTCATCCACCGAGCCAAAGATGGACTTCTCTGGAAACCAAGAAATGCTTCTGGAACACAGATTTACAATTTCAGAGCAAATCCCGGCAAAACCATCAGCTTCTGGGGGTTGTGTCCGATCACCAATTTCAATGGATGAATCACTGATACAGCAGCTGGAGCAGAAACTTTTAGAACGTGAATCAGAGCTGGCAGAGTTACAAACAAGCCTTGATGAGAAGGAGTCAGACACGTGTCATCTGTTTGAGGAGAAGCAACGGTACTGTGCCGAGGAGATGGAGGGGTTGAAACAGCGCTGTTCTACAAAACTCCGTCAAGTAAGTTGTTTACAATACTCTTAGGTTTGAAAGGAATATGAATATATAAAGTTTAGTGTGACTCCAAAACCAATTAGACTACCTTATCTAACTTTGATGACCAACACAGTACTGTATTCACCTTTATCCAAGCAGATCTTAATGATGGTTTGTGTAAACTGCAGGTGTCTCAGAGGGCTTTGAGAGCCCAACAGTTATTGCAGCTTCAGGTAATACAACTTCAACAAGACAAGGAACGCCTGCAAGAGGAGGTGGACCAGCTTAATCGTGACCGCGACACTGCAGAAGGCCGTCTACAAATCTATGAGAGCCAGAAAAACCTAGTACCCACTCTAGAAGAAACTCAGTGGGAGGTCAGTCCATAAGTTATTATTGTTGTATTAAAGGGTTAGTTTACCCAAAAATTTTAATTCTGTCATTAATTACTCACCCTCATGTCATTCCAAACCTAGTCTCAGCCTCAGACGTCATGCCCACGGAACGTTGGCTAAACTTCTGATGCATATGGTACACTTAACTGGAAACCCTTCAGGAATGTCTAAGTCATCAAATGATTGGTTGAATTTTAGCGGATTTCCGGGGGACGCAAGGGTCACGTTTATTTTCGGTCAGCCAGGAAACAAAACGCAGACGTGTCATTGCGGGGGAAAAAAACTGTTGTGTTTACATGAGTGACAATAAGCATTTATTAAGATCAGTTAAATGTTGAATTCTCAAAAGTATGCGAGGTTCCCAGCAGATCCAATTTTGTGCGTCCCCTCCTATCTATTATGGAATATCAAGTGAAGTACCTTGAAACATGAAACAACAGATGCTGACATAGCAGCTGGCCAGTTCAGTATTGTGTTCAATTCTCCAAAATTGCTTGTGGGTGTTAAAAAGTGGAGAGATTCAAACAGATGTTTACTGCGAGCGTCTCATCGGGATTTTCTATCTGACTGACTGTTGTACACCATTCTGTGGGGCAGGTGAAGCACACGCATGAACGTAATCTGTTTGTTCGGAATCTAATTGTTTACACCTAAAGAAAAAGCGCACACACGCATTGTGAAACTCTTTAAAATTGTGGAAAACATAAGTTACGGGAGAATAATTGTAGAGTAAATTATGTTAATTTTGTTTTTTTTGTGCATAAAAAAGTATTCTCCTAGTGTCGCAAAACTAAAGCTCCACTGATGTAACATGGACTATTTGATGTTTTTACTACATTTTTGGATCTGGGATCATTTCAGTTGATCTCATCAAAGATATCTTAATTTGTGTTCTGAAGATAAACAAAGATCTTAAAGGTTCAGAGTGAGTAATTCATGACAGAATTTAAATTTTTGGGCAAACTAACCCTTTTATGACAAGTGTGGATGCAATGAAAATCTAATAACTCTTTGTTTGATAAAGAGGTCAGTTCAAAGCTAAACAGCTGGGATAATTATCAGAAAAGATCAAAATGTTTACAAAAACACATCAACGTTCATGATTTTTGTTATTTTTGTAGGTTTGCCAGAAGTCAGGTGAGATTTCTCTGCTAAAGCAGCAGCTTAGGGACTCCCAGGCCGATGTTGGAAACAAACTCAGTGAGATTGTCAGTCTCAAAGCCTCTCTGAAGGAGTCCAGATGCAAGCTGGAAGACATGGAAAAGAAGATCAAGGAGTATGAGGAAGCACTTCACCAGCGGAGTGCTGAGGTCGAGGTCGGTGATATTAGATTAACTTACAGTTGTTGCTGCTACATTCTGTATCATCAGTGCCTGACTCTGAATCTCTTTTTTAATAGGTATCTAAAAATGAGTTTCAAAGAAAGAAGAATGAAGCTGACCTCCTCAGGGAGAAGGTGAACATGCTGGAAACGGACATCAAGGGCATGAAGCAGGACTTAGCTATGGCCAAAGAGGAGCAACAGCAGCTAATGACCATGAGAGCCAAAGTTGAGGAGCAACAGCTGCAATTGCAGATAAGCCAAGCCCGAATGGAGGCCTTTGGGACTGGTCAAGCCAAATCCAAAGCCCAGGATGGAACAAGTGCCAGTAAAACACTGAATCATAATGGAGGGACAGCAGACTTGGATGCCCTACAGAAGGAAGTAGAGAGGCTGAGAGGGGAACTGAAGGAAGAGAAGCAAAAGAAACATAAGATGATGAATAGTTTCCAGCAGGAGAGACAAACGTGGAATAAAGAGAAGGATAAAGTAATTAGATACCAAAGGCAGTTGCAGTACAATTACCTACAGATGTACAGAAAGAACAAGGACCTGGAGAAGATTCTGAAGGAACTAACGGCTGAGATGGACAGTCGGACAGAGATGGACATGGACAGCCATAGCTCTGACCTGAACTTTGAAAAAATTGTAGCCACGGAGATATGAGGTCAGAGGATGAATGTTTTCACAATTAACCGAATGGTCTTAAAAGGGTGAATGTACACAAAGCAAAATTTAAAGGGAAGAAACATGATGTCACACAAGATTTTAAGATGTCAGGAGATGCTCGAGACTCAAGATAATAGCATCACTTGTACATATCATCCAAAGACTTTCTCCTTGTAGATTTACCACTTAACTTAAAAATGTAGGATGTCATCCAAGTGCAGTTCCTATTAAAGGTGCAGTAAGCCGTTTTGTTTGTTAAAATTACTTGAGGTATCTTAACGTTTCACCAGTAACCATCACATCTGTCTCTGTGGCAGCTGTAAATTCGGTAAACTCCAAATAATTGACCACGGTCCATTTCTTTGTTTAGCCATTTAAGCATTTTCTGCCTGTCAGTCATTCTGTGCATTCATAGGGCAGCCAGTGAAAAGGAAGCAGGTGTCTGGAAGCGTGGCAGTTGAAGACTTGAATATTTTAACTTAAATAATTCCAGTTAAGAACCATAATACATTTCATAAGCAGTTGTCTGTTGTTGGTTTGTGCAAAGATACTATTTTGTTAGCGTTTAGCTTGGCAGCAATGAGAGATGTAAGGGTTATGGATATTGTGTGCGAGTCAAATTTTTGTTTCAGAATGGCTAACATTGCTTACAGCACCTTTAATCCGCGCACATCCAACCAAACCCTTACCCCTTATACTCCATACAATCCAGTGCTTCTTGCCTAAACTTCGCACAGTTGTACAGTCTAACTACAGGGTGACAAAGTGATATGAATATTTTATTTTCTGCAATTGCTAGTTTTGCACTCTCTTTTCCTTTTAATATCACCAGTGTCTTGGCAGACGGGCTTACGGAAACAATCCAACACAGTCTCACGACCAACTCGTATGCATTTTATGAGGTGGCTAATTTATACAAATTCCATTATGTTTGATTGGTCTAAACCCCAACGGTTAGGTGTAGGTCAGTTCATATGAACTGGCAACTCGTAAAATACGTACGATTTAGCAAAAATCATATTCATTTGTAGGAGTGAGGTTGTACGAATTTGTACACATTATCCACCTCGTAAAATGTGGACGAATTGCCGTGGGATCGGCCTGAAGAATCTGTGTACAGGAATATAGTAGCTCAAAAAGTCCGATTATGCCTTGTTGAATGCAAATGCACTGTTCGCAAATATCCAAATACATATTTCAATGTTAATCTAAAGTATTTCCCAATTCCTTCGCATCTTTTTAACAGTGCTATTTTACTACGTTTTGAAGCTTAGACACCGTATAGTTTTTTGTACAGTAAGTACAGTCAAGTCACCTTCACTCATAGACATGTGTGGGACAATTTAAGGGTTAACTTAAAACACACACACACACACACATTTGTACCACAGGAATATCTCATTTTGAAATGAAAATGACATATTCCTGTGTTTTACTCACTCTTTTGAGGCAAAATATTATTTTAGCTCTATTTTATCTTTTCTTCTCAAAAGAAAAAAAAATGTTTTCCATTCAAGAAAAGCTTCTTTTTTTTTTTTTTACTGTTAAACCACAAAAGTTGATCACTTATATATTCTTTGTGTCAAAAAACTTGTTCATGGGACATGAGAGCCAAATAGCAAAATAATCTTCCAGTGGGGTATGGGGTCTTGTTCTAAGGAAAAACTGATTTTGACCTTTTTAAAAACGATACTTTTTATGTCAAGAAATTATTTTTTGCAGTGTAAGGGAAGATTATCAGTAAACGAAGGCTTACATTTTGGTCTATTCCTCAAATAAAACTATTGTATGACTTGTGAAGACCTTGAACATAGCTTATGTGGACTACTTATATATTTTTTGGGCTTGGTTAGAAAAATAAGGGTTAGCACATGATGACAAAATGCTCATTTTTATGATCACTTCTGGAATTGTCTGCAGGAATTGCCTTCCTGGGGGAAAAGATAGGTCTTAAAACAGACTGAACAACCATTTTACTCTCCAGTATGAGTACTGAATTTGAATTAGTTGTCACTTCAAAGCTCCATCTACACAGAAAAACTTCTACTGCAGAAAAACAGGTGATGAAACGAGGCCGGGATAAGAGAGTAGTGTGTTCTCCTTTACCACTTAGATGTAATACAATACTATACATTCACAGGACAACTTTCCTAGCATTGCTGCTTAACATGGCAAACAGAAAAGACTGAGGTGGGCAGCACTGACATTTCCTTTTTTCATTGCACAGATTACCCAACGTTTCATCATACGAAAGCTCCCAAAGGGCTGCCTTGTAAGTTATCGTCCCTAGAGCTTCCAGGAGTTTTGATTTGATAACAGCAAACTGATAATCATATTATTGATGGTGCAGGATGGTCGTGGGGTGTCTTTAGATGCATTTGAATGCACGTATGTTGTATATTCCTTATTTATTTTAATTAAATAAATTAAGATTTTTTCTGAATACTGTCTCAGTTTTTTTTTCGGTTATTTATTTTTAATAGTTAAAGTGACATACGGCAATACCTTAACAAATCAATGTTGGTAAAGGCAATGCAACTGCTAGCCGGTGATGACATCAATCTGCAACACAGGTGCGTAAGTTACACAAAGACAAAATAACCTACACTGTTGTATTTTTGTTTTTGCATTTCCAGTTCTTAGGATTTCTGTGCTAGAAGAGAGAACAAAGTGAACTGTAATTATGTTGCATCATCTCATAAAAAAATCTAATTTCTAGAAATCTTCAGTGCTATCTAGCATAATGTCCGCCTATAACACAGTTATAAGTTAAATTGAATCAGTTGATGATAATGAGAATTTTGCCTACAAGCTTGTCCTTTCGTGAAACAGCTAAAGATTTAATTTATATTGTGGTGTCGCCCTCTGGTGGCAAATCTTTATTATTACACAGGCCCAGTCTATAAGAATCTTATTGTTCAAAATGTATTTTCGTTTCATCTCATCCAAAGTGCTGTTAAGCATTTGCCTGATTCGTGGCAATAGACACGATGAAAGTACAAGATCTGTAAACGCTGCTGCAATTCTGTCCACTGCCGTTTGTACTAGTATCTTTATACGCAACCAACGGCGTAAATCAAAGAAAGAAATTCCAAGATTAGCCTAAATCCTTTATCTCTTCCTTTGACCTGAATATTTATCTGCATTAATATAAGACACGGGAAATAAACACGATTAGCTTCTTTGAAGTGATTGCTTACCTTTCCTCTCCACGTGAAGGTCACGTTTACTGTCCTCTCTTCAGATGTCAGACGGAATCCAAACTTTTTAAGCAAATATTGTTTCGGCTAGCCTACTATCATGACTTTCATAATTTATCTGTCTTGCAAGAATAAGAAACTTATTCTTATTAAATTACTTACTTATTACTAAATTACTTATTATTTGAAAATGTGCTTATTTTCATTCACTCAGGTGTTTCCAGTTCAGCTTTTCCACTAGATGGCGCACTTACATCCTCTACTTATACAACTCTGAGAAATCTCTCTCTTTCCTTCCTCTGTTATTTTAGGCAACTGACAAAACAAACCTTTCAGAAGTATGTCATAAGTAATCGTATAATTGTGGCATTTGACGAATATAGAAGCAATTATTGCATAAATGCTTAAGGAATTCCAGCAACATCATCTCGTTGTTGCCCTCTAGTGGAAAAGGGAATAGAAACGAAGCAGGGTCGCCTGGTATCAATGCAAATACACTATATTAAAGTATTTAAGACCCCTGTAATTATTAAAGATTTAAAACACACCTACACAATTATAAATGTCCAAGTTCAACAAAGCTTTTTTCTTTTTAAATAACTATGATTTTAAGATGTTTGCATAGGTTATAGCCTATGTTTATCTTTATGCATTGAAATTAACTTTATTATAAATATACGGTGTACAGTGGTGGTCTTTTTACAGGCACAGAGAACAGCACTGTTCAGAGCTACAGTGCACTATATATTTAAAGCAGTACTGTGGCTCGTACAAGTCCTCCTCTGTACACTACGCTACCATGTGGTTAAGCGTGCTAGAGAGCTTGGGTAATCCTGTAGTGATCGGTGATGGGGTCACATGCTTAGGTGTGTGTGTGCGTGTGTGTGTGTTTATGTGTGTGTGCGCTGAGAGAGATTAGCCATGGCTGGCACTAATTAAATACTTAAGACTCAGCCATAAGCAGTGAACATGCTGACTAAAACCTCAGCAACACTTTGAGACTCCACAAAGAAAACAGCAATAGCTATGAAATCATATCCCATTCAAATATTAACATTGGTTTATTTGTATATCGCGCAAATTCATGTGGGTTGGAGAACGAGAGAATTCCCAACAAGGTATTTGCATGTGTTTCGAATTTTATTGTACACTGTACATAAGTTTTACTTTTACATTTCAAGATTCTTCAAACAACGATGAATAATTATCATCATAATTATTATCATCCAATATGTATTATGTATATACAGTACAGGCCAAAAGTTTGGACACACCTTCTCATTCAATGTGTTTTCTTTATTTTCAGGACCATTTACATTGGTAGACTCTCACTGAAGGCATCAACACTATGAATGAACACATGTGGAGTGTACTCTACAAAAAATGGTGAAATAACTGAAAACATCTTTTATATTCTAGTTTCTTCAAAATAGCCACCCTTTGCTCTGATTACTGCTTTGCACACTCTTGGCATTCTCTCGATGAGCTTCAAGAGGTAGTCACCTGAAATGGTTTTCCAACAGTCTTGAAGGAGTTCCCAGAGGTGTTTAGCACTTGTTGGCCCCTTTGCCTTCACTCTGCGGTCCAGCTCACCCCAAACCATCTCAATTGGTTTCAGGTCCGGTGACTGTGGAGGCGGTGTCATCTGCCGCAGCACTCCATCACTCTCCTTGAGTCAAATAGCACTTACACAGCCTGGAGGTGTGTTTGGGGTCATTGTCCTGTTGGAATAGAAATGATCGTCCAACTAAACGCAAACCGGATGGGATGGCATGTCGCTGCAGGACGCTGTGGTAGCCCTGCTGGTTCAGTGTGCCTTCAATTTTGAATAAATACCCAACAGTGACTACGTTTACATGTGCACGAATAATGCAAAAATATCCAATAATCTGAGTAAGGACTTTTCACATTATGATATTTACATGTCAAGAGCAAACTATTCACTCCCATTCACATGCTATTACCATATTCTCATTATTCGCTAAGAATTGTGGTTCATTTTTTACTGCCATAATCACATACTCCACTGCATAGGATACATTATGGTTTCAGAAAGAGCGCAGGTGCGTTACATAACCACTATCTGTGGTTTATTGAATCTACTGAAAAACACTTTTATGTTTCTAGATAAGAGTGAAGGCAGTGAGCGTGTTTTTTTTTTTTTTTGAGTTTCCCCAGAAATGCAATGCTTTTTTTATCCAAAAACATTTCTAATCTGCATATCATTACAGGTACGTGTCCTTAAAAAGTAATTACCTTAAATGTGTAATAGTAACATAGTGTCACGCTTCCGTGTTGTAGCCGGCAGGCGAAGGCAGGATAAGACAGAACAGGATATATCTTGATGCAATTTAATAAAGGAAAGCTCATAGACTACAAACAGGCAACACAAAATCAAAACAACGTTAATAATCGGACAAAAGACAAGCCCTGGCGGCTGTCCAGGGCGAAGTCTCTCGTCCTTCACTGGCGACAGGGGTGAGACTGGAGGTGAGGACAGAGAGCCGAAAAGCCGGGTTGACAGTGAGGGTCCAGAGGGCCAAGGTGGAGTAAAGGGCGCCGGCGACCGACGCGAAAGAGGGGCTCCGGATGGCCACGGCGGAGCTGGAGGGAGGGAGGAGCCTGACACAGCCGTAGGGACGAGTCCCAAGGCGGTGGATGGACTCTGACCGACCAAGGCAGAGCCGGAGAGACGATCAAGCCCAGCGGAGCTAGTGACCGGACGAGACCAGCTGAAGAGGAGGGAGCCAGGGCCCATGGCGAAGCCGACGGGTCGAAGGACCGAAGTGGAGATCTGGTTTCGGCGGTTGGAGGAGGAGTTGGGAAGCACCCCGAGCCATGTGACGCTGAAGGATGACAGTCCTGCGTGATAGACCCCGTCTGGATGGTTGGCTGTAGGTGAGTGGTAGGACTGTCATTCGACGGCGAGGCAGGAGGCAGAAATGGGTGGGAGGGAAGGGATTTAATTTGCGGTGCGCGCTCAGGTGAAGGCTCAGGCGGTGCACGCTCAGGTGAAGGCTGAGGAGGGCGCTCTACCAGCGCAACGGGCTGTGGCGCAGATTCGGGCTGTGGTACTGGCTCTGGAGAGGATTGGCATTCCGCTGACAAAAAGGAAGTGAGTGAGCGGCGCTCAACTCGGGCAAAGTAGTCATTCAAACACTGGAGTACTACATCTTGCCAGCCTTGTCCGTGTTGTAGCCGGCAGGCGAAGGCAGGATAAGACAGAACAGGATATATCTTGATGCAATTTAATAAAGGAAAGCTCATAGACTACAAACTGGCAACACAAAATCAAAACAATGTTAATAATCGGACAAAAGACAAGACAAACTGAATGGGCTTTTAAACAGGAAAACATTAGGGAGAAATCAGGAAAGGTGAGGAGCACAGGTGGATTGGGTAATTAATCAACTAAACAAGAACATGACCAAATAAGGAAAGACAGGAAGAGTGAAAACGAAACCAAAACTAAACAGTGACCGAATGCAAATAAGCAACAAAGTGTTACACATAGTAAGATATTTAAAATAATGTTTTCCAAGAGTTTGTGTCGCAAAGACGAATATTACAATCTCGCCATATGTAACTTAGAAGTCATCTTAATGGATTATGATTAGGCTATAATTAGGAGTTTTTGTTTTCAATTTATTTTTGTTAAGTGGTAATTTAAAGATTTCTATAGATACATTTATAATGTCTTTGAGGTTCATTTTTGCTTCTGTTCAAGAAGTGAAGGCAGAAAATCATGTTTTGTTGATATTGTCAGTGCACGCAAATAAAAGTAGACCCTTCCGAATGATGGATCTTACCTTTATCAGAAAAAATGACAACAAAGGCTATTTTGTCTCCACTAAAAAAAATTAAAGTGCTTGTGCTTCCATGTCCTGGAGTGAGCAGTCTCTGAACATATTTGGATATACACACATTTATTATTATAGTGAGGTATAACGTTGAAACATTTTTAAATGCTTGAATAATTTTAGTATGTAGGCTACATTGATTTTATTTTAAGTCAAAATTGACAAAAAACAAAAAAATTGATAAATAATCATGTTTTATATAGCCATTACACACAAAACTAAACTATTTTAATATCAGAAACAGTAGTAAAAGCGGTACAAGACTGGTCAGAGTGGCAATACTACGATTAAGGTGTTTACATGTCTACATGTACACGTTACATGTTTACATGTATATTTCGATTAAAATTGGCAAAGGCCACCTATGTTAATAAGATTATGCTTGCTGCGATTATGAGCATAATCACATTATTGCATGTATGTGAGTTAAAGTTTAATCGCAATACTGTCAAAATCTCAAATGTATAGACCAGTGCAGTGCAGACTAACTTCTGCACAACACAACTGATGGTCCCAACCCCATTGATAAAGCAAGAAATTCCACTAATTAACCCTGATAAGGCACACCTGTGAAGTGAAAATCATTTCAGGTGACTACCTCTTGAAGCTCATTGAGAGAATGCCAAGAGTGTGCAAAGCAGTAATCAGAGCAAAGGAAGAAACTGTAAAATATGTTTTCAGTAATTTCACCTTTTTTTTACATAACTCCACATGTGTTCATTCATAGTTTTGATGCCTTCAGTAAGAATCTATCAATGTTAATGGTCCTGAAAATAAAGAAAACACATTGAATGAAAAGGTGTCCCCAAACTTTTGGCCTGTACTGTATATAATGTTTAATAATTGTATTTTCATACTTTATCAATGATCAATTTATAATTTATATAATCTAAATTATATTATTTACAAATCAGTTATTTAGAAGTTGTCAGTTTTTAATAAGAACATTTATAAAGTCTAAGTAAATGATTAATAAATAATTAAATATGTACATTAATAATTATTATTTAGACACATGATGATAGTTGCCCAGTGTGTTTAAAGGATATGTATGCATATGTAAGAAATGGCCAAAATTGGTATTGCAATCACTTTCAAAATACTGTTGAGCGGTGTCTCCCCTCACTCTCCCCGTTGACTAGAGGTTGCCAGATAAGCTGCTTTTATCTGTCTCCATCGTTCAAACACTTCTCCAATACAAAGCCCTTGTCTTACTTTGCCGCTCTCAATCGCTCACAGCTGACACGCGGCCATAGGCGGAGCATGTGTAAGGCTAGGGTAGGCTTAGCCTTCCCCTGGCCAAGGGGACTTGGGAGAAAAGAAAAACACTAAATTGGACAAAATGCCCCAGCTCAAACAAATTAAATTTAATCTGCAAGAATTTTGATCT
>JAUYWG010000041.1:12910125-12921753 GCA_034779775.1 Enteromius afrohamiltoni
GCTCTCTCGCGCCACGGTACACTATATATATATATATATATATATATATATTATTTATTTATTTTTCCACAGACTGACAGTGAATAGCAGCCAAAACAAATCTTTTAGTGAATCACAATTCACATTTAGTTTTGACTTCAAAAGACCGGGAAAACTGTGTTAAAATGACTAATATTGAACTTTTATAATATTGTTTTACAATGCTTTTAGTTGGTGGTTTTGTTTCCCATTTACTTTCATTGTATTTTAAATAAAGAAAATAAATTTCTTATTCAAGGGTGGAAAGAAACTCTTAAGCTAGGATTGACATGAAGGCAAGTAAATGATGACAGCGTTCATCTTGAGATAAAACACAGATAGAGACACCACCGACGCTACCTGCACACAGAACTGTACCAACTGTATGCAACCAGTGAGGATTAATGTCTTAAATTCACAATGTTGGTACCATATGTTTATGTTCCGCTCTAATTACGTTTGTCCACTGCAGGCCCTTAAGTGTGTGAATTAGGTAGAATGAGTGCTATGAGGGGGGCAGACAAATCAGGCACATAAATTCACACAGCCAAGCACCGCTTACCCACAATCCTATTATGACATATAAATCTCCAGAAGATCTGGCTAGTCGTAGAGAGCCACTTGGCAATGTGCAGTGGCCTTTTACCACCTCTCATACATGTCAAATTAGGCCATACAGCCAGATAAATCTGTATTGATCTAAGATGGCCCCCAATACCACCTGCTCACACTGCACACAGTCAGCGTTTATGACTTATTCACAAAAGAACACATGGATAAAGACGATTTGAAAAGATTAGAGTACTGTGTCTTGTATGGAGAACTGAAATCTGACCAAACTAATCAAATGTATTTTTAAACCTCGTTCTGGTTACAAATATCAGGAAGCAGAAATAATGTTTATCGAGCATTTATATTTCATGCAAAACTGCTAATGCTTTTACTGATATTTGTTATAAAGTGTGAATGGAAATGATCTCTTTTTGGACTGGGGGTCCGGAGTTTGCTGAGAAGCTGGGTGGGGGTCGCTGGATCTGTAAAAGGTGAAAACTCCTGCTTAGCTGCACCTCGATTTGTGAAATTGTTGTTATAGCGATGGTGATATGCTGTGCTGATGGGCTTCCCCTGGAGAGTGGACTGTGTTTCTACCAGAGCAGTTTCATCAACAGGTGTCAGAAGAAAGGCATAGAGAGGGAGAAAGATCAGTTTCAGAGCGGCTCTTGTTGAACAAAACCAAATCACAAAAAAACCTAATCATACCACTGAGGAGAACAAAAGTGCAAATCAAAGGAACCTGGAATGTTGCTGGGAAACTAAACAGAAGGTTTGATTTATCAGAATCAGAGACAGATCCTTGCAGGAAAAGCCAAGCATGTTCAAAATGGAAGAGCGTGACACTGGTGATGTTGCAAAAGTCTAACTTTGTTGTTAATGTTTAAGATATAAGAGAGGGAAAAAATTCAGGAAAAACTTTTAACTTTCACTCTCTGTTTACCTAAACTGTCAGTCAAATGCAGTTACTGTAGAAGAGGTACATGATTGTACATGATTTTATATATTTTGTTCATTGTCTGTTAATGTTCATTAATGTCTGCTGAAAATTAATTAATGTATTTATTTATTTACTACTGTTAATACTACTACTATTGTTTTGTAGGTTTTTTATCGTGATCCTCATCATTATCATTATTATTCATGGCAAGCCTACTCTGTTTTTACTGTATTATTGTAACTTTAGTCTGACACTTTTGGTATTGATGCTTTGGTAATTTTGCATGCAATAAACGTTGTGTCATTTAAGTAATTTGAAATTAAATAAAAATAAAAAAATAAGTTACATATAAAATTGTATAATTATTAATTACTAATAATTACTAATAATTATTTATAAATACATAAATAAACGTTCTTTAATAAAATTAATATGCACTGTTAAATAAAGCAATTTTCACAAATAAATAAATGTTATTTAATAAAAAAATAATAATGACCATTAAACAAACACATGTAATATTACATAAATAAATAAATAAAAAAATGTTTTAAATAAACAATACAATAACCAAACAAACAAATAATCGACCACTGCTGCTTCAGTGAATCGCTACAAACAGACACAGCTTTATCAGATAACGTGATGCCGAGACGTTTCAGTTCTGATGTCATCCTCGTGTCACGGAGGAAGGTAAATCCGCTGACTCCCGGTCAGTTCTCGAGAGATCCCGTGTTTCACGCCGGGACTGGACCAAGAGAGAGGTGGAGTCTTTGGGCTTTGAGCTCTAACTCACCCCATGCCAATCCCCCTCTCCACACTTTCTGCCTCCTTTCTCGCACCGTACTCGGACGGGATACACAGCCGCGCAATGGAGTCGGAAGGCAGCCAAAGTAACCTGTCCTCCTCGGACTCTCCGCACGACCCCTGGTAAAGAACCTTCCTCCGATCTCAAAACTTACATTTAAGAGCGTCAGCTCGAAATCAATTAAAAAGTAACTCAACAAAGAGGGAAGCGTGTGTTTTGGCGGTGTCCAGCGCACCTCTCATCCACTCGGATGAGCTTCACTGAGAATCACTGCCGTTATTTGAGTCTCGGAAGGTCTTGACGCGGCTCTTCTGTGTCTTTTCAGTCCTTAAGATTCAAACGCAGACGCGCAGCACTTGTTGATCACTTGTTTGTATTGTTTTCACAGTAAAATGTTCATCGGTGGTCTGAGCTGGCAGACTACGCAAGGTGAGTAACACTTTACTAGCCTAAGTTTCTGCACATGTCAGCCAAAGATCCAGATCGGATTAATGTGAAACGCTTAATTACTGTTTTATTACGGTCTAAATAAATCTCAATAGCAGTTTCAAGCAGCTACCAGGTCTACAGTAAAGTCACAACCTGCTAATAGCGCAATAAGAAAATTTGGTGAAACAATTGAAGACGACTAAAGACAGTATAAAAATGAAGACATTTTTATAATCCACAGTGTTTCACCATATAGGCATGCAACTAATAAGCAAGTAGCTCTGAATGAAAAAAAAAAAGCTCTACTGGGTTGCTCTGTAATTTGGCTTGATCCTTTGTGCAAAGCCTATACAACAGGTTTAGCTGAGTGAATGGAGAAAGTTTCACCAACTGCTGTCATGCTGTAGGCTGTCCTCAGTATGTAGGACACATTGTTGTTTTGAATTACGCTGAGGTATTGTTCATAACTCTTAATAGCCTTCCTGTCATCCGATTCTGCCAGCTATTATGATCGTTTAATAGATGAACGTTTACTGTAGGCTTTATCAGCTTGGTCTGTATCTGTGGCTAATATATGTTAGCCTTAGTTTTTCAAACAGTTTTAGATTTAGGAAACCGAGTACATAATCTAAATTTACATAAAAAGCCTCGCACGTTTCACTACGCGATGATGACCTCACCTTGTATTTCACATCAGATCATCTCCACTGATGATGTCATCCATTCACTGTTGATGTCATCAGCGAATAATCTTGGTTTTCCGTAATCTTGTTTGGCTTCTTGCCTTTGACGTTCTGAAATAATTCATCTTCTCTTGCTTTCTCAGAGGGTTTGAAGGACTACTTCTGCAAGTTTGGTGAAGTGAAAGAGAGTATGGTGATGAGAGATCCAGTTACAAAACGCTCGAGGTAAGGGAACAGCCAACCTGACTGGGAAGCGACAACAAACACACAAAGGCTTTTATTATTGACTGTATTGTCCATTTTGCACAAATGGGTGGAGGTGTTGTAATTTTGATCTCTCTATCCACTAGGGGTTTCGGATTTGTCACGTTTGTCGACCAAGCTGGTGTGGACAAAGTCCTGGCCCAGTCCAGACACGAGCTGGACTCGAAAACTGTGAGTTTTTATCATCGCCTAGCTGCGTCTACTGTGTTGCGTTAACTAAAACCACTTCGGATACACATCTTTATTTACTTCATGCCGCTTTAATGAGTTTTAGCGCAGTGAAATGAAACTATGTCATTGTTTGGAGTCACGGATGCTTGTGAGGTTTCGTGCCTCTTCACATTGGGTTTTGCTCAAACACTCCGGGAAGATTTGGAGAGAGAGAGTGAGAAAAAGTTCCCATCTCAGCCGTTCCTCAATGAGGTTGTCAGGGAAGCATTCCTATTCTGTGTCAATTGCTATGGTAACTAGGGGACCCGAACAGGGTATGCTGGGAGTTGCTGGGAAGCCTTTGTGGTGCCTTGTCTCAAGAGTGCTCACCAAACACATTAGACTCAGGCGGAATTCAGATTTTTCCCCTGTGGAAACTATCCTAGAATTCTGTGATGCTTCTGTGCTGTTTTTCGAACAGGTGTACAATGATTTTTAGGCCTTGCTTGTGAATGACATTCATCGGATGAATGAAAAACCCATGATTTTGCAACAAAACGGATTAGTAGATTCAGAAAGAGTGCTAGAAATAGGAAACTTTGATGCAAGGTTTTGTGTTGCGGTGCATCTATTTGTGAGAGTCTTTGTCGCCGTGCAGAGCAGGCGGGTCCTGGGACAATAGTGCCTGTTGGTTACCATGACGACAGTGGAGTCACCCCCCCAGGGGGTCAGTGGGGAGGGAGCGTGAGGCCCGAAGGAGAAGAAAAAAAACTCTCTCCCTCTTCTGAAAGTTTGCACCAGTTCCTCATTTGAGTGAAAAAGCGCCTCGCACTATGGCAACAGGTAGCACACGACAAACCACAACGAAACTGTGCTTTCTGTGCTCAGAAAAAATCTGAAGGGAAGGGACTGGAAATGCTCATCGGACTCTTTAATGAAACTACAGCGCACGTTTAGAAAGTGTCTCTCAGCTCCAGTCTTCCACAGCCTGGCCGCTTGTGCTGTTTTCTAAGTGCCTCCCCCCTGAGAGAGAGGCAGGCAGAGCCAGGGGAACATGGAGGCCTTTGTCCTGCTTCACCTCTATGACTGTGCCCCTGTGAAGGTGCCTTATGGCTGCTCGCCTGGGCCGACTTTAAACTGGAGATTATCTTAACGAGCTCAGCGATGGGGCGGTGGAGGAGGGGAGGCCAGGAAAGAGAGAGAAACGTGTGCTGCGCAACTCATAAACATCCCAGTTTTAAGTCAGTGGTCTTGGGACGCACTGTTGAGCTTTCTTCTGGACGGAGCGGATGTCCTGCGTGCTTCTGTGTTTGTCTGTATGTGATTGATACACACCGCTAGGGTTCTGCCGATTGACCCTAAAGGATTGACCTGGTTAGATAAGTCCATTGACTTAAAATAGTTTTGACAGGGATGGCAATTTCGGCCGTTTAAGAACACGTTGTGGTCAGATGCTAATTAGATTATATACTTACTATTGCATTTCAGAAATGATGCATGCGTTTTTGTTTTAAAGAAAGCTGTCACTCGATGTGTTTATGTTTTCCCGAGATGGAAATTTTGTGAATCAAAGTGTTATTCCCAGAGCCACAGAGAAGTATTGACAGCATCTGAAAACACCCCTTAAGTAAACACATAAATCAGAATGTCTGTACAAAGTGTGCATCTGTTGTGCACAGTTTAATACTGAAGTGTATTAGCGCTGGAAGTCAAACTCAAAAAGAGGTTTTCACTGTAATGTCGACCTTTGGGTCAAGTGAGAATACAAAACGAGTTTCCAAGATTAAAAAAGAGAACGTTTTAAAATGCATCAGGTTCTTAGACAGGTAGTCTTTCTGTTCAGATGGTTTTAAAATACTTTTATTTAACTGTTTATTTTGTTATTTTAGTTAACATAAGTTAAACATAAGTTTTCATAAAAAATAAATAATTAAATGTCTGCCCCAGTTAATAAAATATTTTTAATAAGTGTTTTTCTTATACCTTCAATCATTCAGTATTAAAAAAACGGTAAAAAAACGTTCGTTTTTTTTTTTTTTTTACGTTTTTTTAATTATATATATATATATTTTTTATATATATATTTTTTTTTGGGGGGGGTCACAGCATTTTTTTATTGCAATTTTTAAACATTTCAAATAAGCTGTGAAGCGGATTTCTTAAAATATTATGTAAATAATAGTAATAATAATGAAAATAAAATAGTATTTAATAAATTGCTTCCTTTTTTTCTGTTTTATTTAAATTTATTTTATTTTATTTTTAAGTAAGAAATTAAAATCAAATGGTCCAGTAAATGTATGAATCACAATTGAATGTTTAATATACATAAAAAAACAAGTAAAAGTTAAGGAGTTTTAACCTCATGTCTAAAAACTAATAATGTCTGTAATGGTTAAACTTAAAATCCCTTGTAAAAACATACGAAGAATGTCGTATCCATTTGTAATTTGTATCCATTAATTTAACACTAATGCGAATGTATTGAATGTTTATGGTGGTTAAACATACAAGCTTCTACCGAATCCATTACTTTTCAGTGTCTCTCCACTCTCCACACGTTCAAAACCAACTCTAATGACAATAATCTGTTTTATGTGACCACACATTTTATCCTCAGCTTTCCTCTCATGTGCGTCGGTGGCTGTATGTTGATTTTGTTTGTTTGTGTGTGTGTCTGTTTGTTTGTTTTTGATTGTGCACAGGAGTGGTGTGGCCTCAGCAATGTTGTGGACCGGAGGTGACTATCAGAGTAGTCTAGAAACTATAGACATACTGTAAACCGTAGCCTCTGCATCAGATCTCTGTTCAGATTAGCTTAGCCTCTTCATTTTACTCTCTAGATTCACAAAGAAACTCTGTTATTCGTAGTCTGTTGTATGAAAACAAACGGGCGACTCTGGTAAACTGCTGCAGTTTACCTCAGAGCTGCTAGCTCTTTTAGCGTAGCTCTATTCGAACCCTCTTTCGGACAGACTAATCATTATTGCTGCTAGCGCTGTACTGCCTTCACTCTCTTCTAGAATTTAACCTCAGTACAGCATGAAGTAGACTAGCGTTTGGTAAATAGATGGACTAGACTATAGACTAATATAGAGTATCTTGAGTATCTGTAATCTAGTTTGTCTACTGTGGTAATGGGTGCTAATCAACATCGAATTTTCTGCACATGGTTCATAATAATAATAATAACTGGTATATTAAAATGCTACATTAACACAAATTTAGCAGCTTTAACTCTTTTAATGCATTGAAGTGCAAATATACTGTAGTTTCAAAGAGCTGGATACTATTTTTAATGTTTCACAGATGTAGACATCAATAAATAATATTCCGATGTTTAGAAAGAAAGAAAGAAAAGAAATAGAAAGACATGCAAAAACAAACAAACACAAACAAACAAAATATTTTGTTTGGCTGTCAAAAGAGTGTGTGGGTCAAGGATGCTTTTCTGCTTGAGTTTCTGTGCCTTCTTTTGTTTTCCGACCACTCTTCTTCCAAGGAAACATGGTTGTGGTGTTTCCCAGTGTTTTTCATGTCGTCCAGTGATGTTTACAGGAAAGCTGACCCTTCTCTTGTCCGGTCACAGGTGGCCATGACAGCCTCTTCTGTCTAGTCATACTCAGCCATTTCCATTCGCCTCTCATAGAAACCTGTGAACTTTTCTCCCTGTTTCTCTGTCTTCTGTGAACGTTACACTCTCTGATTTAAGGGGTGTTCACACTGACAGCAACAAAAGCGACTCCAAGTATGCCAGTCACATGAGCGCCAGTGACCGTTGGCGATGACTAACAATTGGTGTGAAGACAGTGTAGCACACTATCTTTTTCTGAAAGAAATTAATACTGGTTTTGAGGAAAGACACATTCAATTGACCAAAGGGGAAATTTCTAATATTACAAAAGATTTTTATGTAAAATCTAATGTAAAATCGATAATAAGAAAGAATGATTGTAATGTAATTCTGTTAATATTAGAATCATTAATAAATTGCTTTAGAATCATTTCTAAAGGATCATGCTGCACTCATTACTGGAGATGCGATGTTAAAAATGAAATTTTGCCAACACAGGAATAAATTGGATTTTTAAATATATTTAAAAAGAAAGCAGTTTTTTTTAATTGCAATAATATTTGAAAAATATTGATACATTTTTGTAAATACATGCAGCCATTAAGAAAGACTTGAAAGTCTTATTTTAAAAACATTGCAAAACTGTACCAAAACCTTAATCTCAACGTTATTTAAGGATGCATTTTAACAATGCATTTTATGAATTATGACATTATGCATGCTGCGGTGTATATAGCACTTTCACTTAGCAAAAAAAAAAAAAAAGAAAAATAGTCTTATTTATTAGTAGTAATTGTGCAGTACACTAACAATACAAATAATACATATCCAGTCTATTTCAGGTTAACGCTGCAAATAGTATCACCAGCTCTATACAGTTCTTTTTTTATAGAGTCTTATTCACTTATCAGGTGTCCAAAAACTACAGCCAATTGCAGCCAGCCAGTAATAATAGAAACGTCTTCAAGCGACCAGTCGCACAACAACCTGGCAACATCTAGCAATAAAATCCCTGTCAGTGTGAATGGAGCGTTATTCTCTTCTTAATCTATTCTCACTGTCAATTCTCTTTAGATGAATCTTCATTTCGTTTTTATTTCTCACCACTCCTGTCCTTCCCTGAACTCTGCATGTATGACTGTACCATCATTCTCAAGACAGTAAAGTTAATGCAGGGTGCAGTCAGAGCCTTTAAAGCACCCAGGCAGATGTCCCTGCAAGGGCAGAGAG
Organism: Enteromius afrohamiltoni; assembly: GCA_034779775.1. Taxonomy (NCBI): domain Eukaryota; kingdom Metazoa; phylum Chordata; class Actinopteri; order Cypriniformes; family Cyprinidae; genus Enteromius; species Enteromius afrohamiltoni. The sequence continues at coordinate 12,918,774 of JAUYWG010000041.1, forward strand.
ACACCAACTGAAACTAGAGCTCAGAGGATGTGAGCTTCTCACTGATGTTCTCATTTCTAGTCCTGGGTGTGTTGGTGTCAGTCTTCCTCTTTCTCCAGAATTTCTAAACTAGACCTTTTCCTCTCAAACTCTCCTCTAGATTGACCCGAAAGTTGCCTTCCCGCGACGAGCCCAGCCTAAGGTATGCGCATGAATGTTCCACCTGGTCAAGATGCTTGATAATATCCTACTTTTCGTTATTTCTGAAGATCATCTGGTCATCCTCTCTCACTCTCTTTTTTTTAGTTGGTGACTCGGACAAAGAAAATCTTTGTTGGAGGTCTGTCGGTGAACACTACTATTGAAGATGTAAAGCAGTACTTTGACCAGTTCGGAAAGGTAAGTCGTCTTTGTGTAAAACAATTGAAGGCATTATGGGATAGCAGGGTGATGAAATAAAGTGATAAGCCATTAGAGGCCGCGAGTTACAACGATTACCCTAGGGAAAAACAAATATACTAAAATACATTTAAATCACGTTTCAAACACATTATATGAGCTCTTAATAAAATATTCCGCAATTGCACCTTTGTTGAAAACTTGTACACTTAAAGTCTGCTAAATTAGAACAACTAACCTAATTCTGCACTTTAATTGTGCAGACGTGGTTCAGAAGCCCTTCTAAAGATACTATTGCAAGGATACTTTAGGTACACTTGAAATATCTTAAATTTAAAGACCAATGTTATTAAAAATCATACAATCCTCATCAATAGTGACATTAAAACACATTTTAGGATTAATATTAAGAAGTGTGCGTTGTGCACAAGCAGTGCTTTAAATCAAGTCTGGAGTCATATGTCTGTAAGTATGTGAATAGATTTGAACTATACTTAGCATGACTTCAATATATTAGCCTACATTTTTACTAGGGTACATAGTAAAAAGTTTAAATGATTAAATGCAAATATTAGAAAATATCATAAAATAATATTAAAAATCAATAAAAAAAGTTACTTTTTTAAGTTAAAAAATATTTACATAAAAACAATTTCTATATTGTATTATATGTAATTTATTCCTGTGATGGTAAAGTTGAATTTTCAGTGTCTTCGGTGTCACATGATCCTTCAGAAATCATTCCATTATTCTGAATTTCTGCTTAATTGTATTATTTTTTAATAACAATGTGTTAATAACAATTGTATGATTTCTGTGTAAGCTGCAATATTTTTTTTCAGAATTCTTTGATGGATTAAAAAAACAATTTAATTGTAATTGTAATTTTTTTTGTAACATTACAAGTTTGTTTACTGTCACCTTCAATCAATTTAATTCATGCTTTCTATTTCTTTAAATAAATAAATCTTGCTCGACAGAAAGTTTTGGACTGTAGTGTTAAATGCGCAGTCAGTTTATTTTTATTTTGAACATCGAACATGCCTCATCCATTCAAGTTAGTAGGATCAATAAAAATGTGAAAATAAAATAAACAAATAATTCTGAAGGTTTAGAGGTGCGCTGAGTGAAATCTGAGCCGGTTTGGTAAGGAAGCATGAAAGGGGGAAGAAGAAAGGCTGAGAGAAAGAGTTGGGGTAGAGTTTGAGAGTTTGAAGGGGTGAGTTTTGTTTGCAGGGGAAGGTGGGGGAGATTACTTGAATCTGAATTAATTTGATGGAACAGCTGCTCCTGCCCTCAGCCCCCCCTCCTACCCAGTTACCACGGTGACCCTGCCCATCCATTGTCCCCAAGTAATTTAGCGGGCAAAAGGTTTTTGTGTTTGGGGTGTGTGTGTGTGTGTAGGAGAGAAAACGAGGGAGAGACTGTGTGTTTAGGGGGAGGACGAACGTTCATAACTGAAGTAACACAACAATACATCCCCAAAATCTGACGGGCTTCTGTAATAGATCATCTAACGTTTCTTTGCATCGCGCTTCAGTCACGCATTGTCAGTGCAAAACTTGGGCAGAAAATAATTCATCATTCTTGAGCCATACTTGAGTGTGGAATGCAGACAGAGAGAGAAAGAGAGAGAGATGATAGTCGCAGCCACCCGGGGAAGTTGCAGATTAGTTTGCCTCACTGGTCACTTTGTGTTCTGGCCTGGTTTGAACAAGGGATGGAGAGAGGGAGCGATGGAGAGAGAAAAACAGACACCATGAAAAGAAGCACACAGAACAAGAAGAGACTCCATTTGTAACTCAATTAAAAAAAGATGCCAGTTAAGATTGGACATTTTGAATATACAAATGTGCGAAAAGTCAGAAAAACTCACAGATTTCTACTTGATCTGACCTTTAAAGGTGCCTTCAGGAATTTCCCTCATGTAGGCAGTTTTTGAAAATATTAACGTGTTTGACGATTCATGTGGACTCACATGAGATGGAGACTAGTCAACTTATTTGTATAAGGCCAGACAAATGTTTACTTTATTGCTGTACCTCTGGTCACAGTTAGGTAGCCACTTTAATCCAAAGGAACTTGTGTTGCGCTCAAGGTAAACATTTTATCAGAGCCTGCTCTCTCTAGGAATCAAAGATTTGTCCTCGGCATTGCTGAGCTACAGCTATTCTTTTCTGTTGTTTAAAAGTTTGGGTAACTAAAAACTGTTGGTTCTTATATGGCAGTCTTGAACATAAAGAAAAATCACAAATGTAAATTTGAAATTAAAGAATTTAATTATTATTATTATTATTAATTAATTTATATATATATATATATATATATATATATATTAATTGTTCATTTAATTTAATCCGTTTTTTTTTTCATGTTAAATTAATTTTGGCATTCAGCATTATTATTGTTTTGTGTTTGCTACATACTAAAATCTTTTCCGTAAACAAAATGAGATTTTCTACAATAATATTTGTGAATTTTATGTTAATTTCATTTTCTGACATTAAGAATTATATTGTTATATTTGTGTCATGATCGGCTGGAAGTGCCAGTCAGACTGTTATGAGGCACTTCCAGCCTCTATGTTAACTGTTGGTTTTTT